>VFFE01009182.1:1950534-1987530 GCA_008921705.1 Burhinus oedicnemus | reverse complement strand
TCTTTCCCTCCCACCCCCCAAAATAAGTGTTCCTGAGGTTTTTGGCTAATTATGTTTCTGTTCAAATTATTTGTTTTTCTTTTTGAAGGGGGTTTTAAGGCACAGGAGGGCAATTTGCCTCAAAGAGTAACAATTCAGAAACTTCTCTGGAAATTATTGGGTGATATTAAGCAATTTTTCAAAATATATCTCCCCTTTTGGTTATGAATGTGTATCTTTTAGAAGGGCCAAATATTTAATATCATCATTTAGTATCTTAATGACACTCAAAATTACCTTTCAGAAGTTAGAAAGAAGGTCCAGCTTAGCTAAAACTATGAGCTTATATATCTAACATAAATAAAAGCTATTCACCGAGACTGAGAAGTTGTTGCCTGTTAGGAGTTAAAACCAAGTGATACTAAAGTACAAAAAAAATCCATTATATCGAGCAAAAACAATGCAGGCAATTCCAGCCTGGGGAGCTCTTCTTGTGTATTAATTGGTGGTAATATGTTCTCTACAGAACTGAACAGCCCAATACAGGGAGACCTCTTTGTATACAGGATGTAGCATACACAAAAACATGCTATCTGCTTTATTTTTCCTTGTAATGTCAGATTTAGGTCTGTTTTTTTACATATGTAATACAGATATTGTAATTAGGACACTAAGAGTCTGCTAAAACTAGGTTGACATGAAAGCTCCTTTGTTGTTTTTGTGAATAAAATCCCAATTCTTGAGAATTTAGAGAGAATTTGTGATTTAGAGAGAGGAGAATGTGATCCAGGAGCAACTTGTATTTCAGAATAACTCTGTAAAAATCGTATTGGATGCTAGTCATGATCAATAGGAGGGATAAGGGGATATCATGTCATGCAACTCTGAGAATCTTGCAACAGTCTTTAGAAAATCTTACTTCTCTTAGCAAATTTTTGATAAGTTAATGCCCTAAAACCTTTCAGCTGGTTTCCATATGAACCATGCATGATCCTTTTATGTTCGCTTTGACAAATGAATTTGAAGCTGGATCCACTAAGCTTATGTGAACTTCCGCATATGTGGAGCTGTTGAAATGAAACATTGCTTTCTGAATGGAATTGCCACATTCTGAAATAATTTGGAGTTTGGAAGAGAGTCAGAAGCTGGCAGTAGATTTACAGGAAGTAAATAAAGGATGTAGAAATAATAATATAAAAAAAAAACACCAATAATTTCAGTTTGGGTAGTTCTTGAATTAAAGTGCAGAGAAGACAGTATAAGTAAAGATGCTTTCTTAAGCCCCACCCCATAAAAGTGATACTAGTATGTGACCACCACCTCCCTACTGCCTTACCTGTGTTATTCGTTGTAATACTTATGAGTGAAGATTCCTGAATCGTGGGAAATGTCTGATTTATTGTCAATATGGTTTTTAGACCTGATTTCTGTTTCCAGGAGAAACTTAAACTGTTTATCTTCTTTTAATCTCAGAAAGCCTCCTTACTGATGTAATGGTATGTAAATATTGTATTTTCAAAGGACATAGGTACACAAAATCAGGCCCCGAAGAGGGATTTTAATTAATGTTTTTTAATAAGATTGCAAGTAGATATGCAAAGTAAATCATTCCTAATGCCTGATTTCTTCTCACTGTTTCTCCCAACTGGTGGAACTTTCAAATACAGAATAATTCTTACCACAAATATTTTACAAATTCATATGATTAACTTCACATTTTCAAAAAAGAAAGTACTCAGGACCATAGAATCAGTTGTCTCTCTCTGCTCTTCAAGAAATTTGGTAGATTTAATTTTCACATTTGCGGTCTGTTTCCTTTCTGGACAAACTTTATAGAAGTGTTTCTTATGTAAATATTTACTAAAATAAAATTACCCTGTTCAATACAGCTCCCAAGACTCAGAATGAATTTTGCTTTAAATGGGTGGAATGTTGGTTTCCCATGGATCCCGTTGTCATGGGAAAGACTGAAATCCCATTAGGGGAAGAGTTGTGGGTGGCCACGCCCCTGACACATCATGCTGCTTATGTAGAGTCCTTATCCCAAAACGATGGCAATAACAGGAATTACAGTCTCTGTGTTCAGAGGAAATAGATTCTGCAGTCTGTCTGTTGGCTGATTTCCTTGCTTACAATACAACTTTCAACATGGTAATGAAAACTCTTGTTTTCATTATAGCAGAACTTTTAAATGGAGTATTTTACACCACATCACAAAGTAAGAGAAAATCTGTTCCCCATAAAACTCAGAAAAATACAAGTGATTTAGCTGAACTGTTTTTGTGGAATCATAGATTTATTATTCATGTCAGAGTGAGCAATTTGATAATGTTGACAACTTCCTGCAATGCAGAGGCTATATAATTTCACAGAGGAATTTTTTCATCAGGCCAATAACTTCCTGTGTAGTCCAAGTGTGTCCACAAGAAGATAACGACTCTGGGGATTTCAGTTGCTGTTGTGCCCCTAGGAAATTGTTTACTGTGATTTTAACTGTTTTAGAAACTGAGCTTATCTAATTTTTCAGCTTGCAGCTGTTGGATCTCTGCTAACTTTGTATTTCAGATTGAAAACCTTTGCGCTATCAGGAAGACTGTATTTTCTCTACCCAACAGTGATAACAGGGAAAAAATGAGTCCGGATTTAGGGACTGAATCTGTTCTGCTGGAGTGCAGCATGGGAGATCAGGAAGGACTGCTTAATAAGGATGAGTGGTTTCATAAACTTGCATACCTTTGGTATACATTTGATTGTCAGAGAATGGGTGATATGCATCTTTTTTACTGGTATGCTTATAAAAGATTTTCAAAGATTTGCTGAATGGATGGATGCTCATTGTAAACAGTAGCATATGGAAAGAATAGGTAGATGGTGTAAGAAAGTTTGTTAGTCACTAAAAATTCATTACTGTTTTCCGATACATAAGCAATGGAGAAATATCCTGCCTGCAAATTAGAACAAAATTTGGCTGACACTCAATTATAACCCCTTAATGCCACAGCCACCGGAGAACAGTAATGGTGCAAGAATAACTGTTGTTTCTATCTTCTCTGAGGGTAAAACATGTATTTCCCCAAAAAAAGGTCACATTCACAATGAAACAGACAACTTGTGCTGCAGCCATTATTCTAATAACATCCATCTGTAAAGTTGCTTCTCTGTTATTATAACCGTGTCTTGGCTCAGAAGTTTGTGAAAATGACACACTCAAAATAAGTAATAAGGTTATCAGAAGATGGGAGGAGATGCTGCTTGGAAGGAAACACTTAGAGGAGCTAATCCAATGCCAATGCATCTGTTAAAATGCTGTTAATTTTAGGATAACTCTTATGGGAAGGCAAAGAAAATTGTTTCAGCAGGTGGTAAAAGACTTTTTTTTTTTTTTGAGCACTTCTGTCAAAACTTTTTTATATCTTATTAGGGAAGGACTTCCTTAAAGTTAGCACTCCGGGGCTTTACCTCCTATATAAATATTCCTGAA
This sequence comes from Burhinus oedicnemus, assembly GCA_008921705.1. Lineage (NCBI taxonomy): Eukaryota > Metazoa > Chordata > Aves > Charadriiformes > Burhinidae > Burhinus > Burhinus oedicnemus. The sequence goes on along the minus strand of VFFE01009182.1, from coordinate 1,984,070 downwards.
TAAGGAAAGTAGAATGAATGTAATTTGCAGGCGTCAATCATTTCAGCAGAGAACAAAAATACATGCATCCATGCGTTATTTTGGAAATTGCCTTGCTTTATTCCTGTACTCTTGATGATACCTGTGAAGGCCAATCAACAGTTTTTCAGCTGTGGCCAAAGTGGATCTGCAAGTATGGTTGCAGGCAGCCACTCCTCCGCTTCTCTCACGAGCTGCATTTCAGCACTGAACTGTGCAGATTTATGCCAGATCTGGCTGTCTTCCCAGACTGGTGCAGTAAGCTCTTTAAAGGAAAACCTTACTACAGTATTCACAGGAGTACATGTACTCAAGAGCCTGAATGTATGCATGAGCATATGTTTTTTTGGAAGCTTTCATGGGTTACACGGAAGCAGTGCTTTTTCTCATTTTTACAGGTGAGGAACTAGTGTACGTCTGCCTTAGAAGGTGAGATGGTTAGACATTTGCCTTGCCCATGCTACAGGCTTTCATAGAAGTCTGTATCCTTCCATGTAGGTCTGCCCCAAATACACAGAGGTTTAGACCAGCTCCCAAGAGAATAAAAATAATTTATATGACAGCCAGGAACAGATCCAAGATCTCTTAATTTCTATTCTGTATTATTAATGTCTTGCAGATATCTGTCATGTCAAACTTTCCAGGAAGCCTAGGAGTTGAGTTTGGTTTTTAATAGCAGCTATTACTCTGATTTCTTAGAATTAGCTTTAATCATTTTAGAAGAACTGTACAGCAATCTGAAATGTCATCCTAATGCAATATTTTGATATAACTCTCTCATGGCATATATGTTAACTCTTAGTTGCAGGCGCAAGAAAGAACAGCTCTCAAAAAAAAAAAAAAAAAAAAACACCCCCAAAAAAACGCCAAAAAAACCCAACCAAAAAAAAAAAAAAAACAAAAAACAGTCAGAAGAGTGAGAGAACAATGAAGAACGTTCATGTTCTTTCTCATAGTACTAATTTCAGCTTTGTTTCTTGTGTGTTTTCAGTTAATTTCTCTCCTGTTCTGATATCCAGGAATAAATGAGAACTCTCAGTGCACTGTTTAGTAGTGTATTTGAGTCCTGAGAATAAAGTATCTTTCATAGTTTCCCACAAGCGTTTAACATCTCTTCAAATCATGTTTTAGTAATGGAGAATTATTAATGTAATGTAAAAGATCTGAAGGCTAAAAGTATATGCATCTTTATTTTACTATGTTTTCATCTATCCTGACTCCAAACACTTGAATCGTGCCTTTGAGCTTATTTTTGATTTAAAATTATGAAAAAAAAAAAAATTAAAAATCATAATCTTGAATGAATTTTCTATGTGAGGTGGCAATCACACTTGTAAAATGGTACATACAATTATTTACCATGAGAAAATAGTGAGACAGCCAGATACAGATGAGAAAATAAGATACATTCACTCTTGCATGGAACATTACGTGTAATTTAACAAGCGTCTTGCATTTATGTGTTTGGTCACTGAATACACTGTGTATTAAAACTCACTTATCTACAAACTTAACATGTACATTCATGTCATATTGCAAAAACTTTCATCAGAGTGACAAATGTGTAAGCATATACGAGTGAAAGTAAAATGCATCTCCAAAATGAATTTCCTTTGTGTGGGAGCTTTGCGCTTGGGCCAATAAAATGTTTTTTCGCGTTTTTTTTTTTTCAAGTAATCTAGCTCATTTCTCCAGTGAAGACTGGGAAGACACCTTTTATCTGCTATGAAAACTGATTGATTTCTACTTTTCATTGTCTCTGCACCACAGGCTTCTGCTGAAAATTAGTTCTTACTTGTAATGTTTTCAGCCCCAACTGTGTTCACCCTTGAAATCAGTCTACTGTATCCAAGTATCTTGGGTTTAAATACATACATTTCTTCTTACAATTTAATGAAAAATTTCAGCCCTCTTGGTTTATTGACAGGTCATCATGCAGGCTTCACAACTCTGCTCATTGATATGAACACCTACTGATAAATTTTATTAACCTCCCAGTTTGAGTTCTTATTAAATAATTAAAATAGTGAGATTACAAAAGGTTATAAAAATGTGTATTTTAAACTGTTCTCTTAGTTCCTGCTGATGCTGATTTCACTGCTGCTTTTAGTGATTATTGTATGTATAGTACTTCGTCCAAGTCTGCTTGGGCAGGCCACTGCTTGAATCCTGAACACTTAGCCTTCCGCAAATAGTCTCATACTAGCTGTTAGGTTTTTTTATAGTCTTTTGAGGATACAATTAATGAAGGATTCAGTAATCCAGGAAAACCTAGAAAGTGTTCACTACTCAATCACCATTACTTTGTATGAATTATTCTCAATTCATATGAAATATTTTTTTCTCCACTTCACGGACACAAAGACAATAGCACCACAGTCTTGGTCATTCATAAAAAGGAAACTGAGCTGGCTAAGACATTTGGGTTTAGATCCTAGTTAATGGTATTGGCTTATCTGGAATGTTTCTCAGTTTATATATTTCTCAAACTTGTATTAGTGGTTAGGCTGCATTGCCAAGAATATTTGCTGTTTCATTGATCTCAGCTCCTGTGGAAGACAAGAACTGAACTCGCCCTCCGGCAGGTTTTGGGTCCAAAGGTGCTAGGATTGAAAGACCATTCTCTTTACTTGGACATACGTTGAATTTGGATTTCAGTCTGTTCAGACCTTTTGCTGTCAGTTAGAGAAACAGGAAAATTTACTCTTATCTCCTTAGATTACAGGTGGCTAGGAATTTTAAATGATGTTGGAAGTAATATTACACTTTGTCATTATGGTTTGGAACAACCGCTCTACAACAGGTGTCTCACCACCCTTATGGTAAAGAATTTATTCCTAATATGTAATCTAAATCTACACTCTTTCAGTTTAAAACCATTACCTCTCGTCCTATTGCTACACTCCCTGATAAAGAGTCCCTCCCCACCTTTTCTGTAGGCCCCCTTTAAATAGTGGAAGGCTGCTCTAAGGTCTCACTGGAGCCTTCTCTTCTCCAGCCTAAACAACCCCAACTCTCTCAGCCTGTCTTCAGAGGAGAGGACCTTCAGCCCATCTTTGAGGCCCTGCTCTAGACTCGCTTCAACAGGTCCATGGCTTTCTTATGTTGGGGGCTCCAGAGCTGAATGCAGTATTTCAGGTGGAGTCTTACAAGTGCAGAGTGAAAGAATTGCCTCTCTCAACCTGCTGGCCACACTTCTTTTGATGCAGCCCAGGATGCGGTTGGTTTTCTGGGCTGCAAGTGCACATTGCCGGCTCACGTTGAGTTTCTTATCAACCAACATCCCCAAGTCCTCCTCCTCAGGGCTGCTCTCAATCCATTCTCTGGCCAGCCTGTATTTGTGCATGGGGTTGCCCTGACCCATGTGCAGGACCTTGCATTTGACCTTGTTGAACTTCATGAGATTTGCATGGGCCCACCTCTGAAGCCTGTCCAGGTCCCTCTGGGTGGCAACCCTTCCCTCCAGAGTGTCAGCCACTCCATACAGCTTAGTGCCGTGGGCAAACTTGCTGAGGGTGCACTCAATCCCACTGTGTCACTGACAAAGATGTTAAACTGGTCCCAATACTGACCCCTGAGGAGTGCCGTTTGTCACTGGCTTCCACTTGGACATCGAGCTGTTGACTGCAACTCTTTGAGTGCAACCATCCAGCCAATTCCTTATCCACTATGTGGTCCATCTGTCAAATCCATGTCTTTCCAATTTAGAGTCAAGGATGTCATGCGGGACGGTATCAAATGCTTTGCACAAGTCCAGGTAGATGACATCTGTTTCTCTCCCCTTATCCACCGATGCTGTAACACTGTTGTAGAAGGCCACCAAATTTATCAGGCATGACGGCTTTAGTGAAGTCATGCTGGCTGTCACCAAGCACCTCCTTGTTTTCCATGTGCCTTAGCAGAGTTTCCAGGAGGATCTGCTCCATGATCTTGCCAGGCAGAGGTGAGACTGACTGGCCTGTAGTTCCCCTGGTCTTGCTTTTTTCCCCTTTTTAGAAATGGGGGTTATGTTCCCCTTTTCCAGTTAGTGGTAGCTTCACCGAACTTCCACGACTTCTCAAATATGATGGATAGTGGTTTAACAACTTCATCAGCCAGTTCCCTCAGGATCCGCTGATGAATCTCATCAGGTCCCACAGACTTGTGTACCTTCAGGTTCCTCAGATGGTCTCAAACCTGGTCTTCTCCTACAGTGGGCTGTTCCTTGTTCTCCCAGTCCCTGCCTTTGCCTTCTGTGACTTGGGCAGAGTGGCTAGAGCACTTGCTGGCGAAGACCAAGGCAAAAAAGTTGAGTGCCTCAACCTTCTCCATATCCCAGGTGACCAGGTCTCCTGTTTCCTTCCTGAGTGGGCCCACATTTTTCCTAGTCTTCCTTTTATCACTGACATACCTGTAGAAGCTTTTTTGTTGCCCTTGACGTCCCTGGCCAGATTTAACTCTATCTGGGCTTTAGCTTTCCTAACCTGATCCCTGGCTGCTTGGACAATTTCTCTGTATTCCTTCCAGGTTGCCTGTCCTTGCTTCCACCCTCTGTAGGCTTCCTTTTTGAGTTTGAGATTGTCCAGGAGCTCCTTGTTTGTCCATGCATGCCTTACAGGCATTTTTGCCTGACTTCCTTTTTGTTGGGATGCATCGCTCCTGAGCTTGGAGGAGATGATCCTTGAATATTAACCAGCTTTCTTGGGCCCCTCTTCTCTCCATGGGTTTATCCCATGATACTCTATCAAGCAGATCCCTGAAGAGGCCAGAGTCTGCTTTCCTGAAGTCCAGGGTAGTGAGCTTGCTGTGCGCACTCCTCGCCACCCTAAAGGTCATGAACTCCACCATCTCATGGTCAATGCAGCCAGGGTTGCCCTTGAGCTTGATTTTCCCCACCAGCCCTTCTTTGTTAGTGAGAACAACGTCCAGCATGGCACTTCTCCTTGTTGGCTCCTCTGTTACTTGGAGAAGGAAGTTATCATCAATTCATTCCAGGAACCTCCTGGATTGATTATGCCCCACTGTGTTGTCTCTCCAACAGACATCAGGGTGGTCGAAGTCCCCCAGGAAGACCAGGGCTTGTGAATGTGAGGCTGTTCCTATCTGTCTATAGAGGGCCTCATCCGCTTGGTCTTCTTGGTCGGGTGGCCTGTAGCAGACTCCCATTGTAACATCACCTGTCCCTGCCCTCCCTTTAATCCTGACCTGTAAGCTATCAGTCGAGAGCTTCAAATAAAACAAGCTTCAAATAAATTACTGCTAAAATATTATTGAATATGGGAGATTAAACTAGTGTGGAACACAAGAAGATGCCTTGTGTTATTTAGAAAACAATGACATGAATATTAAGTGCTGCATAATAACATACAGAAAACTTGGCAGTGTTGTGTATTCTCAAAAATTTCTTTGAAATAATATTTTTTGTCTTTGAACAGGGTTTTGAAAGACTTAGATATAAAAATCTTTAATCACTAAGCTTTTATATGGAGTCTGAGGGCCATGAATTCAGGTAAACGGGTAAGTTGGAAAATGTTGAGAATACTTTTGTTAAAACATCCTTAATACCTTCTCTGTCTGCTTTAGTTTATTTTTTCTTTTGAAACTAGCTATGATTGTTTAAACTAATCTCACTTCCAGTTTGTTTTCAAAAAGCAAACCAAAGTCTTCCAAAGATAATATGACAAAAATGGTCTAGGGAAAAAAGGTTCATCTCATCTACTTATCTATATATGCATGCACAAAATGGCTGGAGTTGTAAAGGGGGAAATCATATTTTATCAGTTCCGCTTAAAATAAAATATTGCTTTTAGGTTCAGGTTTGGTTTGCTAACTTCTAACCTAGACCTCATTTTTATTTTTAGCTTATAAACCCATGAAATCAGGGACTGGGAATGAAAATAAGACACTTTACTGAAGCAGCACAACCAGACACCACTGTAATATTTTGTTATGATAACCCATGAAGAGAATTCACTGTTAACTTGGGACCATACATAATAAAATACAAACACAGATAATGACTTTAACTCCTTTGCTTTATAAGGTAGAGATTATAGAAGCAAAGAAAGAGCAGGCTGGACTGATTGTCAGAAAAGCGTTCTTTCCAAATGACCTGGTGACCCATCAATTTAATTTTATTCTTTAAATTATATGTATTGAGATTCTAGCCATGAAATTGATTGCATAATTGCACTCCTCCTGAGCCCGGGGGAGTCCTACTGAAGCAGGGATGCTGGAATGTGCCCAGGCTTTTGTGGGTTTGGAACCATAAATACCAGCACAGCTCACAGCAGTCCCTGCTGCCAAGGAATTTCTGCATCTTGTTCCTACATCTCAGGTTATTTATTGATATTTTATTTCTGGGGATTGCATCTTAGGAAGCATGGATCTCAGTCAGAGATGATTTTTAAGGTAGAATAGGCCAGCTCCAGTGAGCTTTTATTGATTTACTGCTTATTGGGGAGGCAATATAGCATCCAGTGTCATCAGGTGATGAGATAGAAAGGCTGTGTGCCTCTCAGTAATGAGCTGTAACAAACTTGAGTTCTTTCTAAGTCTCCTTTCATCTTCTCATGTGTTATGATGCAGTACCCAAGTATAGAGAGGATATGTACACGGATTAGATTGACTGGGTCCTCAGTCATTAGAGAAGTATATATTCCCTTGGTCATTAGCACATGGAAGAGCAAGAGATAATAGATGTGCAGAATTTAGTGTTGTCCGTCTTAAACATCCGCTTAGCCTGATCTATATTTGATCACCTTTTAGGATCAGAAGGGTTCTTCTCATGTGGGTACTGCATTTCCCCATTCACTAAGAAAGCCAAAAGATCTAAAGGAAGATATACTGCTGATATCTGAGCTGGGAGAGAATAGAGAATTTAGTATACGAAATCACTGATCTATTGCCCTTGGAAAGGGGTACTGGAGGAGGAATTTTTATTTCTTTACATGAGGTTTTGTGGTTAATTTGACTTTTCTTCTCTATACGCTTTTGTTTCGTGTGTTTTGAGTATGAAAACCTATCAAACCTATATTATTTCTGTGTCACTCTCCAAATGAATTAGCAAAGTCTGTCTGAATATATAAAAATAGGTATTTTTTTCCCATTCATTGCATTGTATCTTTTCCCACCTTATCTTTAACAAAGTAAACATTTGTCATACGGCAGGAAATGAGACCAGGAGCAGTTTCAGGGATTTCTTCACAGAGCAAGGCTACAAAGTCTGATTAACAGCAATACTGATGGCCTTTAAATACAAATATGCACTGCGCTTTTTGAAACTTGCAGATAAAGCTTGATGTTTTCCACCTGTCCAAGAAGATTCTCAGACAAGAGGACAAGCAAATTCTTCTTGATGAGACTGCTGAAACCAGGTGACCTCAGTGATTAGTAAGATTTGTCTAGGTCATTAGTTCAAATTTGATTCATGCTGTCCTCTTAAAGCTCTTTTTGGCTGTGTTAGATTAAATGAAGTAGTAGCCTATGTAGTTCCTACTGGAAAAACTGCTCATATCACCAAAAAAACCCATCTAATGTTGTTTGCTGAGGAAAATTCAATGAGCCTTGAAACTTGGACCTCAATTTTCTCTCTCATCCTCTCCCTCTGTCAGCCTCCTCATTGCTGTTTGTGTCATTTTTCTGATAATTTCTCTGTCTTCTTCTAGAACAGTACCAAATAAAGCTGTGGTGTTAAAATGCTTTGTGATAATATACTGCTTTACCTAGTAAGGCCTAGGCAAGACCATTAGATAAAACCTAATAAAAAAGAAAAAAACACTTGAAAGGCCTTAAGATTATCAGAAATTATCACACTCATTTTAAAGGTGAAATTACTGAGAATCAGGGGGTGAAGAATACACAGTTTCTGGTTTTTGTTTGGTTGTGGGTTTGGTGTTTTTATTGTTTTGGTTTTTAGAGCATAGCTGTGCCATGTAATGTAGTAAATAGATGTTATGCCCACCATTGCGACCAGTGAAGAAAATGCCCAGTGTCTGCTCAGGAATCGGTGTCACACTGGTTGCCTGTATCCATCAATTCAAGGGTGAACAAAGTGCTGTAGTTGAAGAGTGAACTTACCTGAGATGAGTACCGAGGAAGCTAAGCCCTATTGCTTTGTACCACTTTCTGTGGTGCTCAGCGACAACTTTGGGTCAGCGTCTGACAGGACCATTTTCTTTCAGTGTCAGAGGTCTAACTGATGAGGATTTTCTGCTATGATCATTTCTCCTTCCTTCTAACTTCTGTATCCATTCCTTTGTTTTCCATTAATTTAGTCTGGTAAATCAGAACTTCTGTGAAGGATTTTAGTAACATAGTTGTTGAGCTACTCAGTCTAGCTTTTTGGTATCCATTGAAATAATAATTAAAAAAAAGTCTTCCAACTTGACACAGTACACATGCACAGACCACATGGCATCTTGTTGAAGCAACTAGATTTGTTTTAGTTTGCAAATACTAACTTGATTATCAAATGCCAGCATTTTTTCTAACGCAATTGTACTTTGGTTATGACGAAAAAAATAAAATTCCCCCTTCTGTGTTATAGGCTTCCTTTTGATTCCCAATAGGCTGGAAAATGGGTAAAATCTTAGCTTTGTTCAGTTTGTCCCATGCTGGGGAGCAGATTCATCTGGCTTTACCTTCCCTCTTTCCCTTCAAAAGAACTTTTAGTTTCCTGAAAATCTTTATATATATTTATTTTATTTTATTTTCTATTTGATTTGGACAAGCATCAATTTTAATTGATATTTTAAATTTAAATAAAAAAACCTGAAACGAAGAAATCCTGATTATAGGCCAGTTTGTAAGTGGTAGTTGAATATGAAACAGTCACAGTGGGTCTTTTCATACATATGGTTGATCATCTAATTTTTATGCTATCTTTTTTTTCCTGATCCTGGATGGTTTAAGATATCAGAGGAGTTGCCAGCCAGCTACACAGTTATTGCCACAGTTAGTAAGGTATTCCTTGTGAAAAATAGAAAACCTGCTATATGGAGTAATTCTGCACAGAATTATATCAGCACCATGTAACTACAAGTAATTGTATTCATTTTTCTTTCCAGTATTACTCTTAAGGATGTGTTGTCTCATGCTCAAAACTGTAGTTGTTGGACATCATGATACAGTTTGGTGCTTAAGTAGTTGTAGATATTTTATCTGGCAATCCATAAAGCAGACTAGACTAGTAAATTTTCTTATTGTTAGCCTAACTTTCACCTACATAAGAAATCTGAGGAGCCAGTTGAGTGAAAGATACCCAACTTTGAAAAGCATACTGCAAATGTTTTGTTGACATTTGCAGAGATTCAGTTAGGACTGAAACTTTAAAAATCCCAGGTTACACATAAATGCCAATGTGATATTGGTGACTGACCTCCCAACACTAGAGTAGTTTGAATTCTAAGGCTCACTTTTAAGTGGCCGGGCATTACTATTAAAAGAATCCAAATTTTCTCTCACATACCCACTTCAAAAATTATTGTAATGAGCTGCTGGTGATAAGGAATAACTTTTCTTGTTCTTGATTTTTCTGTGTATCAAAATGATCAGAATCTTTTAGGGCCCTTTTTCAATGATAAATCTTCAAAGAGAATATCCACAGCTTCCTATTATGCATGCAAGCCTATGAGTCCTGGCCATCTTATCCCAAGTTGCCTATTTACAGTCTTGATGAAACACTGATTAGCTCTGATTAGCTAATGGATCGCTGATTAAAATGTCTAATTAAGAAAGTAAGTTATTTTATTCATGCAGTCAAATTAACTTCCTCCCACAAAACCAACATGAAATAGTTGTGCATGCTGTGTAAGTACTTGATTCTGGAAGGTGCGCAGTTTTTCCCAAACAGTGAGAATTTAGAGTATCTAAGATTGTTTCATTAGATATTGCAAGTTATGCAAGCTTATACCACTCTAATGAAAAGTATTTGTGCAAATAATGTTTTCTTGAAAACACTGGTTTATTTTATAAAGCAATGAATTTTGTTTCTGCCATTTTAATCACAAATTTATGTTGTGTACTAATTTGACCAAGTTGAAAAGATATATCATTGGGTATTAACTGAGAGAGTAGCTTTACTTCAGAATTTTTATTGCCAAAGCAGAAATTTAGCAGTATTTCTCGAGTGATTATTCAGTAACTTTTAGAAATAATGATTTTTGAATGGTCTGCTTACCTTTGGTGATGATACAGTGTGGTGAAACAGTGTGATGAATCTAAATGCACAGATTTCCATAGTTTTTAATAGTTTTTTATAAATTAATTTAACTGTCCAGCAGTAATAGTGAATAAAGTGGATTGATTATGCTGTCACAGTTGAAACAAATTAATCTAGTGCAAGATGTAATAAATCAGTGTGACAAGAGTGCCCATAAACTGATGTGTCCAACAACTAAGTCAGTATTTCATAAAGCTTGCTATGCATCAGCTAGGCCAAACTAGGATCTGTATCCAGCTATAGAAATTTTCTTTATTTGATGCTCAGTAGTGACAAAGGTAGAGTGCAAAAGTTATAAACAATTTCTAATTCCCAACAACTGGATATGCTTTTAAACAAGTTTCAGAAGATATATCCTCATTTCCACAAGAACAATGGGAAATAATGGGGTCTATGGAAGATGAAAACAAGTCAACTACTCTTCCTAAGAAACTCTCAGTTAATTGCACTTAAGAAATGGATTGTGCAAATTTAATGAGGGCTTTAAGGATGTGGATTTACTATGCAAGTGTGGCAGCCAAATTATCTGTCCATGAATTTAGGAGTCCCTTAATACTCATAGAGGTGATAGACCATAATGGCTCTGAGGAACTACTAAATCCATCAGGTCAAAAGCAACTTCATGTGACAAATTGTACACCTACATTAAAAACTGTCAGATGTTCCTCCAACATTGTAGCTGCTAGAATGGTTGCTTTTGTTGCTGGTCAAACTGCAACATTCACAAACTATTCTCTTGCTTAATTTTTGACATATTCTTCATTGTTTGACTTTTATTTCAATAAAAATATTGTCGGATATGATGACAGGAGAATTCATCAGGAGTTCTCTAATCCACTGAAAACTTTGATTTGACATTGTGAAAGAGAAAATAAAATGGAGGAGGATAAAGTATGGGGCCGTTAGGAGTCAAGTTACCTGAAAAGAAGTTGGAGTCTAAGGAAAAATAAACCTGATAACCATGGCACAATAAATTTCCAATGTCTAAAATTTCTTCTGGAAATGAGGAGAAAGAAATGAAAATTCCTGTTACAACACCATCCTTGGTTTTTTCTATTATGTACCTACTATATATCACTCCTTAGAGACCCATCTACTCCTACTTCATCTGTCTTTCTAGTAACCCTTGTGCAGAATAATGTCACAGCAAGAAATAAAGGGGCAAAGTGGAACACCACTGATAGCGCTGCCCAAGGGTAATTTAGTGGGCCATGACAATATTCTTAAAAGAAATATATGGATGCCTATGGTGGCAAGGGTACAGAGAGAAACAAATCACTTCTGCATGAACTGTTGGTGTGGGAAGCTTCCAATTCTCCCTCATTACATATGTTATTAGAAAGCTGGGGCAGGCTCATAATGATCCTCAGCCTTGTTTTGGATGTTAGTCAAATCATTTAACCTTGTCACCTCCCTTTAACCTTCTATCTCAACCCAAGAGCACTGACAAGATCAAGCGACATAAAAGACTTTGTATCCTCTTGATGGTGGAATGTGATACACCAGCAAGAGAATAGCTTTTGCTTTAACTCAATTCTTTTGTTTCAACTGCGTACTCTACAGCAACTCTTAGAGGGCTTTAAAAAAAACATAATAAATTAAAACTATGCTAAGATTTTGAAACAAGGAAACATGTATTCATGTATGGGAAAAGCTGCTATTGAAAGAATGGGAAATATCTACCATTAGTGTAAAATAAATAAATAAAATAAACTTATGATCAATTACTAAAGTACTTCCATGAAGGAGGGAATGCGAGAGAAACAGAAGAAAATCTAAGACAAGAAAATACCAGAGTAAGGAAGAAAGAGAGACTACTTAGATCATATGATTTAAGAAGAAACCAGGTCAAAAGGCACAACCTTTCACCGGACTGAATGTAGCAAATGTGAGAGGAAGTCTTTATTGGCACTTTAAAATATCCATAAGACTCTTTCAAATCACACTGGGAAAAGAGGCTAGAAACAGAGAGTCATGTAGGACTTGTTTCTAGAGTACTCTCATTTTAGTGCTGTGAATCTAGCAAGCATTCTTGTGTCAGGGGAAAATACTGAATTAGCGTTGACTTTGACCAGCAGTTGGAAGTGCCTGCTCAAAGAAGTCACTGTGGATGATACTCATCACAAACTTTGATGTTCTTGTTGTCTAATTTCTTATGGGAGATAAGGTTTCACCTTTCTTCCACAAATTGATCCTTCCTAGCTGCTTCCAAAAAAAAAAAAAAAAAGAAAAAAGAAAAAGAGAAAAATTATGGATTATGGTTCTTTGTAAGCAGTAATTCATGTTGTGTTGAGGAGTTCATGCAAATTGTATGGTATAGTTTACTGCTAGTAGACTTTTACAGTTCTCACTAGACTGTTAGAAGCAGATCAAAAATTTTTTGTCAGGGACTGTCTTTTGAAAGATAAGTTGGGATTCTTTTGTTTGTTGGTTGTTTTTTTGGGTTTTGTTGGGTTTTTTTTATTACATTGATATTTTTCTAGGATTCATCTCCTACACATAGTATTTTGAGAAACTGACCATGTAGAACTGAAAATAAAATTAAAACATTTGAAAAAACCTAAATTGAAGTTAGCTGTTTGGCAAATGGTGAGAGTTACAATTTAGCTCATTTCTGCCTTTTTGCCTTCTTTCTCCCATAGAAGTTTGGTTCCCACTGATTCACAACATTTAGAAACTCTTATGAATACACAGCTAAAAAAAAAAAAAGTAGTTCATTATGAGCAGGGTTTGTTAACTTTTCAGAGTTAACACTTCAAGGTTCTGGTTTAACACTGGAAAACCACGTTTTTCTGAAGAATGACGCTGTTTTCTCTATACGGAAATGTATTTTCCTGCAAAATCACCAGGATCTTTTGGATGCTGAGTAGTACATTTTATCATGAGCCTTTATTGCAGCATGGCTAAGACAGCATTCCCTCAGTTGTAGCTGCTGCTATAATGGACATGGAACATCCTCCTAATGCCTCTTAGCAGCATTGTGTCTCAGAGGGCAGATATGCTCGGTGTCTCCACTAAAACTGGTGTTGTGAATGATAAGTCACTTCTAGCACCTGCTGTAGAAGCAACTATTGAGGATATTTTGCTATTGAAGATAGAACAAGGATAAGGTAAATTCATTACCCGAAGATGCATATGATTTTTCAGGAAGGCTCATTCACCTCTGCTATCAGTTTGCCTGCTAAATGAGGGATCACAGAATCACAGAATGGTAGGGATTGGAAGGAACCTTCAGAGATCATCTAGTCCAACCCCCCTGCCAAAACAGGTTCACCTAGAGCGAGTTGGACAGGATGGCATCCAGGCGTGTTTTGAATATCTCCAGAGAAGGAGACTCCACCACCTCTCTGGGCAGCCTGTTCTAGTGCTCCATCACCCTCAAAGTAAGGAAGTTTTCCTTTATGTTCAGATGGAATTTCCTGTGTTCGTTTCTGCCCATTGCCCCTTGTCCTGTTGCTGGGCACCACCGAAAAAAGCCTGGCCTCATCCTCTTGACACCTGCCCTTTAGATATTTATAAGCATTAATGAGATCCCCTCTCAGTCTTCTCTTCTCTGGGCTAAACAGACCCAGGTCTCTCAGCCTTTCCTCGTGAAAGAGATGTTCCATTCCCTTGATCGTCTTTGTAGCCCTCTGCTGGACTCTCTCCAGTAGTTCACTGTCTTTCTTGAACTGGGGAGCCCAGAACTGGATACAGTACTCCAGATGTGACTTCACCAGGATGGAGTAGAGGGGGAGGATAACCTCCCTCGACCTGCTGGCCACGCTCTTTTTAGTGCACCTCAGGATACCATTGGCCTTCTTGGCCACAATGGCACATTGCTGGCTCATGGTCAACTAGTCCACTAGGACTCCCAGGCCTCTCTCTGCAGAGCTGCTTTCCAGCAGGTCAAGCCCTAACCTGTACTGGTGCATGGGGTTATTCCTCCCCAGGTGCAGGACCATACACTTGCCCTTGCTGGACTTAGGTTCCTCTCTGCCCAACTCTCCAGCCTGTCCACGTCTCGCTGAATGGTGGCACAGCCTTCTGGTGCGTCAACCACTCCCCCCAGTTTTGTGTCATCAGCAAACTTGCTGAGAGAACATTCTGTCCCCTCATCCAGGTCATTGATGAATATATTGAATAAGACTGGACCAGTACTGACCCCTGGGGAACACCACTAGTTGGAGGCCTCCAACTGGACTCTGTGCTGCTGATCACAACCCTCTGAGCTCTGCCATTCAGCCAGCTCTGAATCCACCCCACTATTCATCCAACCCACACTTCCTAAGCTTACCTATGAGGATGTTATGGGAGACAGTGTCAAAAGCCTTACTGAAGTTGAGGTAGACAATTTCCACTGCTCTCCTCTCTTCTACCCAGCCAGTCATGCCATCATAGAAGGCTATCAAATTAGTCAATCATGATTTCCCCTCGGTGAATCCATGTTGACCACTCTCGATAACCTTCTTTTCCTCTACATGCTTAGAGATGACATCCAGAATGAGCTGCTCCATCACTTTTCTAGGGGTGGAGGTGAGGCTGACTGGCCTGGATGGAAGGAAAAAATAGGTAGATAAGAATTTTTTAATTTTTTTTTTAACTAGTTGGAATTTCTATGCTTTCTCTCTTATATAAATGTGTCTCTTTTTAGGAATGTTTATCCTTAAAAGGTGAATAAAGACTGTTTGAGCATTATTGTAGTTTGATTTTGATAAGCCTTCCATTAAATCAATGACCAGAGAGCAAGAGATATACCAATATCAGCAATATCTCCTTTTTTTATCTTGTCTTCCTTCATATCCAGCATTATATTTTGTCCTTTGCTGTCAGAATAACCTACCACTCCTCTTGCAGAAGAATTTTACAATCTGTTGAACAAAATCAAAAGAGAAAAAATGATGCTTAATGGGTAATAAATCCTCCAGGACAACATATTTATTAGATACTCATGTTGCAGAACTATGTCTGGGAAAGATCTGCAAGTGGTACTTTAACTGTGTTCTATTGCAAGCCAAAAAACCAATCTGCATCAGCTTTTTCCAGTTTGCATTAGAGGTGCAAAGAAAGTCGATACTTAAAAGCTAAGTATCACCACAGGCTTCATATCTCTTTTTGTAATCATTTAACCACACAGATGATGACCCATAAGAAAAAAATCTATCATAATATTTACCACTTCAGCTGGGTACAATTAAATTATGTAAGTTAATGAGTTTTCTTAGTGACTGACTCTACAAAAATAATTCCTTTTTTCTTTTCTTTTCTTGAGCGAGGAATATGATTACTTTTTTCCCCCCTTCTTGTTTGATGGTTCTTTGCACAATCACTGCCTTGAAAATGCAAGCTTTGGTTTAAAAGGAATACAGATGTTAAGTGTCCTTTCCTCAATGGAAGTACAGATACTTTTTTTTTTTTTCCCCTCCTTTGGAATCAAAGTACAGATCTCTGTTCCCTTCTAGTGATGCTTTGTGATGTTAATAATTCCTCCTTCTTGAGATCCTCCAGAATGGCTAGATGATGTCCAGCCTATCTTAGAGGGGGAAAAAAATGTGAAATGTTTACTTAAAATAGATTAAACTATTTTCAATTCAGTATATTTCTCATTATTTGAGAGCAATAGAGAAGCATTAAGAGCTAGGAGCTATTAAAAACCAGCTGAGACAGTTTTAAATAAGCCCTGGTGCTTTGCCGTGTTCTGGTGTAAACTGATCCCTTTTCTTCTTCCTCCTCGCCTGCCCCAAGCCCTTCCCTTTGCCTTCATGGAGCTTCCTTGGAAGCAAGATTATCTGAGCCCAAGCTCTAGGGCTTGATCTGCCTGCCTGCTTTACAAATCTAGAGACAGAGTACGCTTTACAAAATGGAGTTGTGCTGCAGATGGACAATTGTCTTTTCTTTTCATGATGGTGAAATACGTGCAAAGGCCTGACGTTTAATGATAAAGATATACGGAAATAGTATCCCAGCTTTGAAATCTTTGAATCAAAATCTTCTTTAAACTGAAAGAAAAGTAGGATCCTGGTACTCACTAGCCATTTAGCTAAATGAACAAATCCAAGGAGCTTGTGGGGGGAAAAAGAAGTCTTTAGTAAAACCTCGTCAATCTGCTGTTGTCTCTGTTATCACACAAGCAGGGGGGAAACACTTCTGCTTTGCTAGAGCTTTGCTGTGCCTGTTGTATGGGACATCATCAGCCTGCAGGAACTCAGGATTCGGCCTTTGCCTTTTAATTGACAAATCGTGAGTTCTGTCTTACACGCTCCCTCTCTCTCACCTTGTAGGAAATGTATAAGATGGGGCCCCAATGCCAAGCTGCCATTTCTCTGTGTGTGAGTTGTGTGTGTATGTGTAATTATGGAAGCTCAAAAGCCTTCTGGGCAGGTACAAAACCTCCAAAGAGGTTTTTTTGGTTGTGGGGTTTTTTTTTTATTTTTTACCCAGTAACTTCCTTCTCACAAAGTGAGATGGATGAGGCCAGAATGCCATAAAACCTTAAAGGACGAAGGACGCTATGTAACTTCAGTGCATTTTCTCAGAAAACAGAAGTAATGCATCTGGAATGTATTATATTTTACCTGGTTTGTTCAGCTACATTTAAGCAATGACAGAAAAAAAGACAATACTGTGCCTTGAAAATATTTTCAGGAGAAAGCAACCTGAAGTGCCTGGAGACTGGCATATATCAAACTGTGACTAGGCCCTGAAGAGTTCTTAAACTGTTGGGTTTTTCATAACTTTTCTCTCACAGAACTTTTGTTGAATTAAAAGCTTCTTGAGGAGAACTGCGTATGAGAAATGTGTCTTGTGATCTGCTTGTTAATAGAAATGTTTTGGTTAAATACTGTAAATTATTAGCTTCAAATCTGTTGTTGGAGATTATCAAACCATTTACAGAGGTTAATCCTGGATGCATTGTAAAGAAAAGGAAGAAGTAATAACTATGCTGTGGTACTAATGGTTAGCTTTCAAAACTGGAAGGCGGTGAGATCTGAGGCTTTAAACTAGGCTCCACAACTGACCCAGCAAACTAAGTCCATCTATCTTACAGTTTTGGATGTCAAAGGATGGATAAACTACTTTCTGTGGAAATCTATAGGTTATGGACGTGTAGCAGAAATAATCAGGTGTGTTTATAAGTTTGTAGAGGCATTCAGCTTTCCTATTCTACTGGCCTTCCAGCATGAAAACACACTGCAACGCTCAATCAGGGGTTTTGTTTAGCCTCAGCATTAGAATCATAGAATCGTTTAGGTTGGAAAAAAGCTTTAGGATCATCTAGTCCAACCATTGACCCTACTCTACCAGGTCTGCCACTAAACCATGTCTCTAAACACCACATCTACATGACTTTTAAACACATCTAGGGATGGTGACTCAACCACCTCCCTGGGCAGCCTAGTCCAATATTTGATAACTCTTTCAGTGAAAAATTTTTTCCCAATGTCCAGCCTAAACCTCTCCTGGTGCAACTTGAACCCGTTTCCTCTTGTCCTATCGCTAGTTACTTGGGAGAAGACATCAGCTCCCATCTCACTACAACCTCCTTTCAGGTAGTTGTAGAGAGCAATAAGGTCTCCCCTCAGCCTTCTCTTCTCCAGACTAAACAATCCTAATTCCTTCAGCTGCTCCTCATAAGACATGTTCTCCAGACCCCTCACCAGCTTTGTTGCCCTTCTTTGGACATAGTCCAGCACCTCAATGTCCCTCCTATACTGTGGCGCTCAAAACTGAACACAGTGCTCAAGCTGCGGCCTCACCAGCACCGAGTACAGGGACACGATCACTTCCCTACTCCTGCTGGCCACACTGTTCTTGATACAGGCCAAGATACCGTTGGCCTTCTTGGCTACCTGGGCGCACTGCTGGCTCATGTTCAGCTGGCTGTCCACCAGGACCCCCTGATCCTTTTCTGCCAGGCACCTTTCCAGCCACTCCTCCCCAAGCCTGTAGCGTTGCCTGGGGTTGTTGTGACTCAAGTGCAGGACCCGGCACTTGGCCTTGTTAAACCTCATGCAGTTGGCTTCAGCCCATTGATCCAGCCTGTCCAGATCTCTCTGCAGAGCCTTCCTACCCTCAAGCAGATCAACACTGCCGCTTAATTTGGTGTCATCTGCAAACTTACTGAGGGTGCACTCAATCCCCTCGTCCAGATCATCAATAAAGATATTAAACAAGGCTGGTCCCAAAACTGAGCCCTGAGGAGCACAGCTTGAGACCTGCCACCATTACTGGATTTAACGCCATTCACCACAACTCTCTGGGCTCGGCCATCCAGCCAGTTTTTAATCCAGCGAAGAGTACACCCATCTAAGCCATGGGCTGCCAGCTTCTCTAGCAGAATGCTGTGGGACAGTGTGTCAAAGGCCTTACTAAAGTCCAAGTAGACAATATGCTCAGCCTTTCCTTCATCCACCAGGCGGGTCACCTGGTCATAAAAGGAGATCAGGTTGGTCAAACAGGACCTGCCTTTCATGAACCCATGCTGGCTGGGCCTGATCCCCTGGTTGTCCTTCACATGCCGTGTGAGTGCACTCAGGATGAACCATTCCATGTTCTTTCTTGGCACTGAGGTCAGGCTGACAGGCCTATAGTTGCCTGGATCCTTCTTCCGGCCCTTCTTATAGATGGGTGTCACATTAGTTTCGAGTATCAGCTGAATTTTACCTTGTGATTTTATTTGAGGCCAATTTTTTAGCTCATTTATTTAATTCCCTTATTTCTTCCCCAAGTACCTCACCATTACTTTTTCTTCCTCTCACCTTGGACCTTCTCCAAAACTTAATAAAATCAATAGATTTTTTTATGCTTGCTATTAAATGAATTCATTTTAAAGAGAACTGAAAAAAGGTATAAAACTGTCACAACATTATATCAGCTTTACATATTTATGAAGGGACAGTAAACTTATTATGCATGATAGCTTGTATTCAGTGGAGATCTGTATTGTAAATGAGTTCAACTACAGTTTATTAGCACTGAACAGTTACTACTGGTCTTTAGTCTGTCTTTGGAAATAGCAAACCATGCTCAGTATTATTATTCTTGCTCTCCAGCTTGAGTTCTTTGCATGTAATATTATCCCTTCTGGAATGATTTAATTGCATTTTATATGATTGTGAAGCTTGGGTAGTATTGTAGAGGTTAAACAAAACTAGAAGTTAGATTTCAGGACAGTAACAGTTGTGTGATATCTGTTTTAACCTGATGGGTTTTTTATTAATGAAATCTTTCTGGACAAAGCATGCTACATTTCATACCCTTTGAAACTTTAAAATGCACAACTAATTTCATGACAATAGATAATAGAAACATATAATAACAACAGAGAGTGAAATATTAAGCCTATTCTGGAACCTAAACACTATGAAGCTAATAGATGAAAATTATGTTTGTCCACATGTACAGAGACAACTTTTCCAATTTGTACAGGGTAGGAGCAGACTGGTAGATGTTCAGCAGGGGGTAGGAAAACTCCTTTGGGCATTCAGTGTCATCTCTGGGGGGAACTAAAGAGCTTCTGCTTCAGCCTCCCTGCCTGTACTTCCCCAGCAGCTCTCTCACATCTGTAACCCATCTTATTCAAATTACACCAACATCCAAAATATTGCACTTGACCCTGTTTGACTTGACCTGAAGTCAAGTGGGGTTACATATCTGTGGTTTTGCCTAGCAGGTGTTCGTGTTAATTGTTTGAGTACTTTGGGAATAAGCACATTCATAACACCTAAATTTCACCTAGAGACTTGAGTCAACTGTGCACATTGTGGTGGGAACCTTCCTCTGAGATGGAGTCATTTCTGAAGCTCAGGAGCTCTCAGGGAACACTCGTTCTAAAATGAGAGAAGGCTCACTTTGTCCATGGGCCTTCTCAGCAAGGACTGTTGGATGGACTTTCTATTCAAGATGGAAATATCCTGAGTTTGTCACGAATTTTAATTTTAATGTGACTATTTATGTACATTTATTAATTTTTCTATTCCCAGACTGAATATCTACAGCACAAGATTGTAAGATAATTTAAGAAGTAACACATCAGCCTTACTTCTTAATTCAAGACAGTTTTGTGTTAAAAATTTTCAGTTTTCATAACAATTGGATAGGAGCAACAAGAGAAACAGCATATTTCTTCCCCATTTCTAATCATCCATCCTATTAATTAAATGATTATATAAGTAATTTTGCCAGGGAATAGTTACATTTGCTTCCAAAAAAACCCTATAATAGGATGTGGTTCTAGACTTATTGCCATGTAGTAAATTTACATTTATGTGTTAAAAATCCTTTCACTTAATCTTTTCGTAATCGTGGCCACAGATGTGTCTTTGCTAATCTGTATTTGAATGCTTTGCATAGGTACAAATGGCTCTATATATCATTCTCCCCTACCTTTTTAAGAATTTATTATTTTTAAAATAGTCTTAAATATGGCCTTCTTCAATTACTTTTATAATTCACATTTACAATTAATACAGAGTCCCTGAAGTACATATTTTGCTGGTCCGTATACTTAATTGCCTGGCAGTGATAATTAATCACTTCACAACAATATTTGCCTGCATATTAAGAATTTACATCAGTTAAAAATCTTTTAAGGGTTTTAAATCATTGTGCAAGAGTTTACTAACCTCAGCCTAAGGTCAAGAGGAAAATGCAGTTATATTCTTCCACACATGGTGCTGTTCACTGTGAGACTTGCAAAGATCTGGTCCTGGCTGACACCATCTCACCGCATCTAAAATTAATTTAAACTCAGTCAATCCTCTGGTTCAGAATACTTATCTGTATCTAATCCATTCTCCTCTTTTCATGCATGCACATGCATGTACAGTTTCTGTGAGCATGAGGGAGTGAAACAGATGGCTTTAACAGCAAGATTTTCCGCTGACTTCTATTTAATATAATATTTTCACAGGAAAATAATCCCTCACATGATTTATTAGGTATTTCTTGAACAGGAAACCTAGCAAGTATCCAAGTCATCTTCATTTCTTCCCCAAATATGTATTATGTCATCCAAATCCAACACTTAGTAATTTTCTGAGGAAATAACCTTTTTTGTAGTTTTCGCCTTAATAAGAATATTGCTTTTACTTTTTAACTGCTTCATTGGGAGTTTACCATAGGCATGTAAAACAGAAATCAGTTTGTATATTGTCACCTAAATTGCACAGAACAGCAGTTTAGTCTAACCAGAAAGAGTTTGCCTATAGCAGGGACTTTCAGTGAGGCAGTGTTCATTGAGGATGAGCCCACTCTAATGTCAGTTTTTCTTCTTCCACATGGAGTTGTGCAGAAGTGAAGGAATGACTGAGCGTGCACAGTTTATAATACGGGTTATATTAAAAAGCATGGAGTGTGCACTGCTAACTCCTGCTAACGGCTTTATAAAGCTGCAGTTCTGGCATGTGCCTTTATTGATTTAAGACAAACTAATCCCAGTATTCTCATCTTTGTTTTTACGGCTGGTGGAAGAAGCCAATGCCATTAAGACCCAGTCTTACATGTTAAAAGAGAAGCGTCAGCCCCATGGAAACTCCTCTCCCAGAGGACTGAAGAGGCTTGGCATATGCAGTTGATGGAGGCAGGCCTAGAGATTAGCTGAAGGGTTACTCCAAAGAATCACTCTTTCTGGCATGTTTCCATAGTCTCCCAAAGGAAATGCAGTCAAATGTTTAACCAAAGTTAATCCCTGAAGCTGTAGCAGACAGCCAATAACAGCAGAGCAGGTCGTTTACTCCAGTCCATAGAGAAAGAAGCTTGACATATGGTATATGGAAACCTCAGCAGTTCTGAAACTTCTATTTACTTTCAAAGTGCTATTATCTGGGATACAAAAATGTCGTGCTCCTTCCCAACAGCAGCAGGAAGAATCACAGCTTACTTTGTGTGAGTGTGATAAAGCATTTTAATGAGAAAGGCTAATAGAAAACACTATTTAAAGGACAAAGTTCTGCCAGGGTAACTCACTTGGAATAGTCTGAGTCATACTGGCAGTATCACCGTTGAGAATAATATGCATATAAGAGTTGAACACCTAAGTTTCAGGATGATTCTGTTAGACTGAAAGGGCATTGCTGTGGAATTTTTGTAGGGACTTGTGATCTCTAGCATTTGTTCTGTGGTTTTTTCTTATCTCATGTGAATTGAAATGAGAACCTAGAATAAGCACTGTTTAATTTTAATGACTTAGTTAAACAAATGTATTTTATCATTTCATCAGGCTTATGGATTATTTTTTTCTCCATTATTGAGCTGTACAATACAAATATTGGTTTTGCAGATAAGGAATTCAATTAGCATTTCAAAGGGGTCAGATTCACTCCCTCTCATAGCAAGTTCTTATTAGCTTATTTGGGATGATTGGGAGTCTTGATCAAATTAGATAGTCTAACAAAATTAGGGGACATACATAAGGAAAGAGAGGGTAATGTTTTATTTTTATGTAATACAAAAAGGCTTTCTAAAAATCATTCCAGATGCTTTTGAAAATTTGAGGAACAGGGTATTCATAAATATCAGCAGTAGTACCTCACCGAATGTGTTGATATCTAGATTTTTCAGATTTTAGGACAACTTTTAAACCTGGAAAAAGATCTTTATATGCCTTAACTTTTATGCTTCTAATTAAAATTAGAACTTCATTTGTAGTGCATGTATTTCTTACAGGAGAGTTGAGTTTGCAAAAATGGAACTTACTGTGTTTCAAATATGCCATATTTAGAGATATCTGGGAGACAATCTTTTAAGTCTTGTTTAACTGTCATTACTCCTGACCGTATTTTTATAGTAGTAAAAAAACATGGAGGAAACGGCATTACAAGAGTTTACCTGAGAACTGCTGTGCTTTCCAGAGGCTTGGCATACCCTGCACAAAGAAGCAGCACGGTCCTGCCGTGTATTCCAGCCTGAGGACCTCAGCAGCCTTTGGCCACCCCGCCGATGCAGGAGTATCGAGAGTGTAGGCTGGTGAAGAGGCCAGTAAAACAGGGTGCTGTTGCAGTTATCTGTCCCTGGAGAGAGACGCAGATGCAGCTGAATCTCACCTAGCACAGGCTGAGAGGCGATGCACAACTTTCATGGCACTCATCTGCCCTCTAACTCCCAGCTGGGAATTCAAGTAGCGCCAGAGCACTGAGAGGTTGGCCCTCCTCCTTCTAGCAAGCCATAGGCTTGAAGCTGCCAGCATTGGGGCTGCTACATGGTGCAGTAGAACGAGCTTCCAGTTTTATCTACTCTGTCAGCAACAAAGAGGGGATCCAAAAGCGCCATCTTAAAGTGGGCAGAGCTGCACCCTGAGGAGTGAACCCATTCTAGCAGAAAAGGCAAATTCAGCTTTTTTTTTGATTAAGATGTCCTGTTTGTTTTAAAGCTGCTTTTTATAACAAAGAGTGGAGGAGAGGGTTACTGTTCCTGCAGAAGTGTCTGAAAAGCTGAATATGAATAAAAATGAGTGACAGTACTACTCAGGGTAGCAGACAGTACTGCAGGAAGCAGTAGGTGCAGGGGCCAGGCAGCAAACTCAAGCGCTTGTGAGAACTTATGCCTGTCCAGGTGGAGATTAGAAACCATGGCAGCGCAGGCAGTTCTCCCAATGCTCCTTCTCAATTTGTCTTTTTATTTTCAAATGTATATTTTGCATGTAGTTAATAGATGTCTGACTTCTTCCCCACTGTGACCCCGGTACTATAAATCAATATTTTGCAAAACATCTCACACAATTCTTATGTCCCGGTCTAAGATATCTTTCAATCACCTCTCGGTATTATCTGCTAAATGAGAACCTTCTCCTAAGGAAAATAAATAAATAATGTGTAGTGTGAATCTTTAGATTTTTAATGATTTTCAGGGATTGTGACTTTGCTGAAAATGACTGCAAAGTAGTGCAAAATATGCAGAACTGCTATCTGGCACAGATATTTATGTAACCACTACTTACCTAAGCATGTGTGAGGTTTGGCTTCGTTTGGCTTTTGCATTAATGGTGACCTACCTTCCTAGCCTTAAGTTTAGTTTGTAAGAGCATGATAACCCCGTTAAAATGCAAAATATTGCAGCCTGTGTTCGATGCTGACTTCAGATTAAATTCAGCTTCTGTGTAGGAAGATACAACTCTTACAGACTACAAAGCAAGTGTAGTCCTACTGGTTCTTGACTGCTCTATAATAGGAGTTAATGTCCCAAGTTTGCTTCAGAAGTTCTGCCTTGAAGACAGCAGATGTGTTGCTAAAGCCATCTGGCTCTTTTTTGAATATAATTTGTATGCCTATAAATAATCACCATGCATATGGGCTGCATTTCAGCCGTGTGTTCCTCAAACTATGTAAGTTAAGATAATTTGTTTCTTCTAGGCTTGCAAAGTGCTTCTGCCATACATTCCTGTCCTCTTGTTAATATTCTTGCAAAGTATCAGAGTAAAAAAGCAACTTATGTGTACTAAGAAGCCAGAAAAGTTGATTAGACAGGGAAAACTAAAATACCTCTTTAGGCTTAAGCAATCACTGACTTTTTTCAGTATTTTCCAGCATTTGAAGTAGCACTTTAGAGTCCCAGAGCTGATTCCAATCTCAAGTCTGCACATGTGTGCATTAAGAAGAAAAGTGTTAGAGCAGGGATGCAAACAACCTCAGTCAGAGATATTATTCTTCTGAAATTACTTCTACATAATGTGAAGAAAACTGATGTGTGAACTCTTACTCACCTTCCCATTCAGGATTCTTTTACTGATCAGCTGCATAGTTATGACTTATGTGCACAGAAGATTTCCTAAGCCAGCACTAAATTTGGCTTTGCTCTAAACTGAAAAAAATCTCAAAAACTTGTAAAATAAATATTTAAATCAATCCCCATTACTTGTGCTCTCCTTTAGGAGGCAGTGTAATTTTGCTGTAGAACTTTCCAGTATATATTCTTTAGCAAAAAAATAATTTCAATATCATTTTTTCATGTATAAGATTACCTTTCTGAGTATCACACATAAGGAAATAAAAACGAATGTCATTGCATTTCATGTGAAAGGAAACAGTTTTCGCACTTGATAGCATCAGCAGAATAAAGAATTCACACAACCTTTTTAGAAGACAGTTTGAAAATGCCTGTTATTTATTGGAAAATAGCAAAAGGCATTGTTACATGACCACTTGCGAATGCAGAAATGATTTATAGACTGCTTACCTACCTATAATCCACAACTAATTGTGTTAACAAAATAAGTATTTTTCCCCACTTCTAGGATGGTGAATGATGCACCTGGCATTGCAGACCTGCTTAGGATGTCTGTGAGGAAGGGACAGGAGATTCTTGTTATTATAGGGTGCAAGTATCTTCAATTCTGTTGTGAGGCTCCAGCTCAGCATCAATTTATGTGCATTCTTAGACAAAGTATGTGAGCTGCCTTTTGATTTCAATAAAATGCATTTTCAAACTCAAAGCATCACTTAGATATAAGAATTTTGTGGAAATGGAGGTGCAATACTCAGTATTTTAGAGATGGTTTAGATGTTTAGCTCATGAACTTCAACTACATTTTCATTTTGGTTTGCTTAGGTATGGTAACTAAGAATGTCTTGAAACTCAACTCAGAAAGTCAAACGAAAACTATTTCTTAATAGGAGTGCTATGTAAATATGCACTTAAAGGTCACGCATGTAGTGCAAAAGAATGTAATGTTCCACTTACCCTTTCACTTTCCTTATAACATACTGGGTTTGATCGATTAAGGCTGGTTAGCAGTCTTCTGAACAAATGCTTACAAACAGAAATGTTGATTCAATGGAAGTGAAACACTTGTGTGTGTGTGTGTGCGTCTGTATTAATTTGTTTCTCTGTGCAAGGCTTTTGAAAGGAAAAAATTCTGAAATGTATGGTGGCACTTCTCTTGGTAACCATTTAAAGACTCTCCTGGTCATGAGCTTTGTTTTCCCACAGTGGTGCTGGGACTGTTGTACTTCTGGTCACGCTAGGGTGCTTTTGCTGGCAAAAACCCACTTTGTTTAATGTCTTTACCTATGGTACCTTGACATTCATCACCTAGGGACTCACACATGCTGCTTTTTTTAGACCTTCAATCTTGCAAATAATTGGGTGGGATAATAGTCCTACTGACGTGACACTAGGCCATGAGACAGTGTTATACCTTCTTAAGCTTGCACGTTATCTTATTCCCTGAGGACTGAAAATCAGGAGATGTTAAACAAGATTTTAATCTATTTTGAATAGTGAATTGTATTTCACAGTTCTTGTCAGTAAGTGGCATGAATATGCATCAATTGCTGTGGCGGATACTTAAAAGAAGATAATTTGGGTTGGGCATGGGGGGGGAATAAGCAAAACCTTCCAGAATTTTATAAGCAAACATTAGTTTTACTGTATCAAAAAAGTCTTATTATTTGGAGATTTACTTAGTCTCAAAAGTCTGATATGCAGTATGTTTTTAGCTTTGATCCAAAACAATGTGTTTTCTATAGCTATGTTTTTAGATCATAAGGTTCAGAAACAATTCTGAAAAACCAAGTTTAATATCATTTGTAAATCTGGAATTCTGTCTTTAGCTTTAACTTATGCTCAAGAGGTATTTTAAATATTTTTTTTTAATGTTTCCGAAACTCCACTTGTGAGAATTTAATTCTGATAAATGATGGAGACTGTCATTTACAAGCTTGCTGTGTTACCAGCTTTGCGAATTTCCCATGATATATAGGTGGACAGGGAAGCCATGGAAAACTGTCCTAGCATCCTCCACAGTTTGAATGCAGCTCTCGGGAGTTGAGTTGGGAGGTTGATCTGCTGCTCTGCAGAGAGAGTGACCACTCAAAGAGTAGAGACAGACATCACTCTGCTGGGACAGTGCATGAGAGAAGCACAAGTTACTGTTTCAGCCAAGGCTTGGAGTATCTCAGTACAGTGATCTTTCCTTTTGCCCTCTGTGAAGATTTCCTCAGCCTGCCTTAGGTACCGGTACCATAAAGAAGCATGTCTGAGACAATGTGTATGCAGGCATAGATAGATGATTTTTAAAAAAAAAAAACAATCTTCAGGAATTTTTACCTGTGACTGAAATACCAGAAAGAGTTGTGCTCTGCTGTGTGATGCAGTTAAAGGTCTGAAGGGGTTCTGGAGTTGCTCGCTGCTCTACCTTGGATGCAGTATTCAAGTGTCATGTATTCATTCACAATATCCACCTGGTTTCCTCCATGGCTTTTTTCTGTCTTTCTTATAAATATGATGCCTGCATCCTGTGAGCCACATGAAGGATGGGGCCTCCAATTAAACTGGAATGGCTAGGCTACTCAAGCAGGTAAAGGTAAAGGACACATAGGGTGTGAATCTGCCCTTCTAATGACCTGTAGTACATGTTGATCAGTAAGTTAAAAAAAAAAAGACACAAATGCATGGTAGAACCTGGTACTAATACCTTTATCCTTAACAGGAATGGATGTGAACAAATCTTCACAAAAGTAGAATCCTTCTGGTCAAAGTCATGTACAGGAGCTTTTGAAACTTTTTCCTGTAATCTTTGTCATTTATTTCCAATAAAAATTCTGGGTTGTCAGGAAAAAGAAAATCAGATGTAAGTGATGAAAATTACATAAAGAAATTAAGCATAAGTACTCTGTGATGCTAAAAGCAAAACTTATAAAGAGGAGTGATTGGATGATGTTGTCAATGCTGCAGCTGATCATTTTGTGTATAAGTAAGATAAGAGCATAATGTGAAACAGGTTTTTTTTGTTGTTTTCTGTTTGAGTTTTTTGTTTGTTTGTGAGGTGGGGCGGAGGTTGGTTTTTTGGGAGGTTTGTCAGACCTTCAGACCTACTTTTAGGATACTATTCAAACAAAAGTCAACTAAGCACTTATTCTTGAGACCCAAAGTCTTGTGAAGCCTGATCTCCTCTGTCTTGAGTGCACCACAGCCTGCCTTTGCACAAAGGGTGGAGGCAGTGAAGGGTGGTGGTACATCTATTAAACAACACTTTCCAAATATCCAGTGAAATTGAAAATAGCTGTTTCATTGATAATAGCCTCATGATCAAAGCTAGAATTCTCATCTCCTTCCACTTTCTTCCCATGACTATAAACTGCCTGAAAATGTTTGTTTGATTAGACTTTGTGGTTTCATTTACTAAACATCTGTACAACACTTGTGTCTAAAATCCTTTGAAACCTTCTTGCCACCCTCTCAAATTCTTTGTGTCTTACTTGCATTGCCTTGATTTTGTTGTGTTGCTGATTTCTGTTTGGAGCAAATAGAAATAAAGTTTTTGAAAACCATAAAATGGTGGATAGGAGGATAGGAGTGTGACCATATTTTTAACTACATCTCTCATCCTCCACATTTGTCACTCTGAATGTAAGCATGGTGAAATCGGACTATCAATATAGTACAGTGTTATACTGTAAAACATCACTGAGACAATAGCTACTGGTGCTAACAGGGAGAATGAATGTATATCCCAGAAAACAAGGAATGACTCTAACGAGAGCGTATGTTACGTAGCTGCAGTATTACTTTCCTTGAGCTAAGAGTGCTTTCTCCTAGTTTTCTTAGGTCCCTGCAGATTGTGATCGCTGAGTTACTGCTGCGGTGAAAATACAAAGCTGGCTGCGTAGATGATGGAAATATTCTTCAGGATGCTTATGTTTGATGTCAATACTGTTTTCCAGCCTCTTCCTTCTTTTTGCTTCTGTCCTCCCTATGGCTGCACATTTCCACATATCCTCTTAGGAGACCGAATGCCATTGTGCAGACCTGTGCTTGCTTTGGTCTTTACAAATTGATTTACATCATAACTGTGGGGATCCATTGTATAGTACCAAAAAAATTATTTTACAGAACATATAGAATACTTGCATCCTATATTAATTAGTTCATATTAGGCACGGTTCAAGAAGCTTGTGCTTGAAACACAGCCCCAAGTGGGAGAAATCCAGAGTGTGTGAATGAATGGTACTTTTACTGTGAGGCATGGCAGACTGACCACCTCAGTCTTGCTTTGGAGTAAGTTATCAATAAATTTGCTTAAAAAACTCAAAATCTTATTCCATATAAAAGTACCATTTCTAGGTTCAATTCAGAAGTAACATAACTTAAGCTATGCCCTTCTTTTGGTCTTATCTACTCTGTTACCATATAAAATATCTCAGCGCACTAATTAGTTAGGAAATACACAACAAATTTAATAGGACTTTGTGAACCTTGTAAGGACTTAACAACACAGAAAGTCTATATATTGGTGTTTCTTGCGACTTGGAGCAGCTAGCACAAGGTAAGTGGTAGAGACGTATCACATCATCTTAAACCTCGCAGGTTGCTGCATTAATCCCTAGAGCTGTGTTTGCGCACACACTTTGCCTCTCATCCGTGAGATGGGATTCCTGTGATGGGAGGAGCGGAGCTGTTGTTTCAGAGTGTATAAATTCACAGACTCCATTAGGACTGTGGCCAGTTTGTAGCTTACCTCCTGATGTTTTCAGTCACTGGAATGGTCATACCATAACTTCCATTTCATTCCCAAGTTGAAAGTGCTTTGTTACTTTCTTATTTTTAACATTTTTTCTGTTGGTTTTGATTCAGCCCCTCTTATTCCTGTCACTTCCCAGTTCAGTGAACACTTAAAAGGCTGTTTTCCTTATTGAAGGAGGCCACACAAAGCTCTTCCCATGTGGCACAAGCTTATTTTTTAAAACTGTAAGGTGACATCTTTTGCTTGCTTAAGTTACATGACAAAGTCGAAAATCAGAAAGTTAGGGTAAAGGAATTAAAATTATGTGCCTTCATAGTGCACCAAGTTCAGTAACTGATCTTTTTGTCTTCACAATTTCAGGAGCTTAGTAACACATTTTAATAATCATAAGAGATCTATAAGCCAGCTTGTGAAGTGACATTAGCACAAAGACCATATGGATGATTGTGAAATATCTTGTTGAATTTTTAGGAGTGTGAATTTGTCTAGAGTCATGTCTCCCTGAATACAAAAATAATTCCTCTTCTGTTCACTGTGAAGTCTTAGTTTCTAACAACACAAAGCTTTGCAAACTCCATTTTGTACATTTTTAATTCTCTCAAATTCAACTTTAATTATCACATATAGATTTTTCTGTAAAGGACCTGAATAGCCATAGTAATCTATGTGCTGAATGTTTTATTCATGAGTGGGAAAAAAGTAATAAATTGATCAGAATATAAGGTCTTTGCAACAGAGCAGATATCAAAGAGCAACTGTTTCAGTTGCGTTTCTAAAGTAAATTTATCTGCAATCTAACCATCTACCTTTCAGACTTTCTTTACAAGCACACAAATTTCCACTTTCGTGTACACATGCCCTTTTCACTCTGTGCCACTTTCAGCTGTTGATGAATTATTGATTTCTCCTGTCACAATTCTCTTGAGTTACAGTACTCATGATGCTGAAAAAGGAACAAAATTCATTATTTTATTTTTTTGAAATGTGTTCCTCTCTCTTTAGATTTATTTATTTTCCTGTAAGTTTATATGAAAGGGGTGTTGAAATGACCACAAGTATAGGACATCAACATGCACCCAAATGGGATGGTTCTTTGGAAACATCAAATGAATTGATGAAGATAGCAACAGAGTTTGGGAGTAAATGTTTCTGTCAGAAGTCAGTTATTCTTGTCACTGGGGGAGGAATAAGAAACCAAATGTTTACTAAGAAGATAATTTTCTCGGTTTTACTTTAGGTTTTTGGTCAGCTTTTTGAAGTATAATTGTGTTTTATAAACCTGCTGTGAGCTAATTGGGTGTGTTTGCCTTTCTTTTACAAAGATAGTATACCTTTAATTGAAGCAGAGAGACATTAAGAAAACAAATCAAAAATTAAAAAAAAAACCAAAACAGGCTAGTGGTTTAAACTTGTATTATTACATATTGGTGGTTTGATTTAGACTTCTGAAACCAAGGTTTTTGGCTTAAGTAGCTTTCCTTTTGCTGCTGTGGGTTTATTCATCATGTACAGTCATTGCCTGCTCTTGGACCAGTGCTTCTGCTCAGGAACTCCAGCCAAGGGCAGAGCCAGCAGTGGCTGCATCGCTGCCAGCCGCCTGCCGGCACTGGGAGCACTGCTCGGTCAACTCTACCACCCACTCCCTCTAGCATCCTGGGATGACAGAGGCCAGTAATAGACAGTTCAGGGAAATATGTGAGATCTTCACAGCATGCAGGTATGAGGTGTGTTTGGTCTTTTTCTGTATCTACTAGAAGCTGGCTTAAGACCTAGAACATGTAATTCAATTTAAACTCTGCATTTGCACTATCTGTACTATATATC
Source organism: Burhinus oedicnemus (assembly GCA_008921705.1). Lineage (NCBI taxonomy): Eukaryota > Metazoa > Chordata > Aves > Charadriiformes > Burhinidae > Burhinus > Burhinus oedicnemus. The sequence goes on along the minus strand of VFFE01009182.1, from coordinate 1,952,589 downwards.
GAACACTTGGTATTGAAGTACTAAGTTTTTAAAAGTTTGTCTTGCCTCAAATACTCTTCATCATTGAGTTCCATGATCTTTTTTCCATCTGGGGAGAAACACAAAAATTTTTTTATCAGTTTTGTCACTTCAAATGGAGTTGAATGTTCACTGGTTCCTCTGCCTGCAAAGTCTTGGTGAAAGGGATTTTTAAAAAAAAATTCCATGAATTGTTTTAAGTCTATGTTGATTCATATCAATACTAGACAAAATAAATACACATTTCCTAAAAGAAGTAATATAATGCAAACAATTGTAATGTGTGCTAAGTGGGTTGAAAGATGGATACATTAAAAAACAAAGGAATGCATTGATTATTACAAGTGAATCGAATATTGAACTTTCAGCCCAGAAACCTTTTTTGACAAAATTGTAAAGATCTTGTTTCCAGGTAATAGTAGATGCCATGTATTATCTGCAAGTAGAATATAATTTCTCTCTGCACTGAACTCCATAAACATCTTGTCAGAGAAGTAAATTGTTTGACAATCAAATGCAGGATGTGCAGGAGACTTTAGTCCAAGTTTATTGTTGTTTATGCAATCTGCAAATCAAATGATTCTTGGCATAACAGGGGAAGAAACTTCAGTAAAAATCACTATTACGAGCAGATGACATATATTTGTGTTAGTAACCATGTACCCTTGCGAATTATCTTCAAAAGAATTTGGTTTTCTGATCAAAAACAATGGAATAAAAGATAGTGGCATACTTCTTTCCCTCTTATCTGAATCAAACTCAAATTTATCATGATGTAGGAAGCGTTTCCATTTCTTATTCTTAGACCATTTCTATCACTATAATGCAAAGGTTATTTAGAAATAATATTTAGTTTTTCATATTTTAGGACACATAAAAAGTAGGACCTCAAGAGAAAGGAGGTTACTAGTTCTTCCCCCTTTCCCTGTCACGACTGTTTGTCAAATCCATTCTTGAAAACTTCTCTGGGGAATTTATTCCAGTGCTTAACTGTTCTTTCAACTAGAAAGGTTTTCCTACCTTAAATGTTTTTCCTATCTTAAATTCACCACACTTTAATTTAACTCCATTGCTTCTTATATTGTCTGCTATAAATCTTAAAAGCAGCACGAACATCCTCTTGAATTTTAAGCCTGTTTTTCAATGAGCTTATTAACCCCTTGCAGCCTGCTGTGAATTTAAAGCCAGTTTTTCCTTCTATTATTCCAGTCTTTTGTGAAATACCAAACAGTGAGAGATTGGGGTGGACTCTGATGAAGCCTAGCTTGATACTGTTTCTTTCTAATTTAAAGTGAAACATGGAGATCCACTCACTTGAGTAGATCTTTACCAGAAAGCTGGTCTAGTTTCCATTTTCTGTAGGTTTGTTGTGTTGTGAAACTATTTCATAGTGGTTTCATATAGACCATGTTCTGAAGCTTGTTTATGAGATGGGCATATGGCATTTATAGCCTCTTCCCCAAGGAAAGCATATTATCGTGTCATAAAAGTAAAAGGGATTATCTTCGACAAAACTTATTCTTGACAAATACCTGTTGGCTGTTGTTCATTTAATTTCTTTTCTTAATTTGCAGATCATCTTTTTACTAGTGCAGGCAATTTCTTTCTCAAGTTATGTGAATAGGTATAAATAACGTTTTATGTTATTGTTTCAAAGATAGTTTCACATCCAGCTGCAGGAACGACTTATGCAAAATAATTGCATTCCCAGAGTTTTAGGCAAAATCAGTATGCAGTTTGAAAAGGATAGTTAACGCTGAAGTTGAGCTCTTTTCACTCAGTGAGCCAGATGTTGTGCATTTGGACTTACAAGTTCCATCCTAGGTATGCTGGGTTCAGGCAGGGGGTGTTTATATTGGCTATCTCCCGGAATCATTTTAAACACAGGCTTTAATTTAAATCCACCAGGAATCTGTTCCTCTTTAGTTACGTATTTTCTCCCCTACGCAAAGCTTTCTAGGATCCTTGATTCTAGGCTGAGTTGGGCAGATTCTCTGGCTTACTCTTCATAGCAGTTGATTCTTTTTTTTTTTTTTT
>VFFE01009182.1:1898558-1950514 GCA_008921705.1 Burhinus oedicnemus | reverse complement strand
GGTGTGGTTTATTTTTTTTTTTTTTTTTTTTTTTTTTTGGGGGTGGGGGTGGGGGGGTGGTGCTTAAATAATTTTTAAATAAATGGATATGGACTATTGTGAGTAAGATTCTTTGATCCAAAGATCTGTTTGCTAAGAATGTAACTTATTTCCACAAACATTTCTTATCCAGCCTTAAAAGGAAGAACAGTGAGTGCCTCAAACCTCCATCTTTGCTTGGACAGCAGCTCTTTTATCTCTCCTTCCTTCTCATAGATTTGAAAATTATTATGATACCACATAAAGGAAAGACAACGTCATGCTCTAGAGCATGTAACCTCCAGAAAAGTATTTTTTTTAATCAGGAGTGTTCGGAATATTTTATTTGGGTAACATGATTTATTGCAATAGCACCTCTTGTGAAGAATTTCTTTGTAAATTTTTAGTTAAAATTCATGAACAGGTAGGCCTCAGCCATAAGATGTGTATCTGTATCTAAATCAAGAAACTGAGCAAAGGCAACTGAGGTCTGAATCTATTTTGTTATTAATGCATTGGAGCAATAGTGACCCAGTACACTTGGGGAATTCAGCATGAACAATAGGAACGACCGCCCAACTCTTTCATTAATATGTGCAACAGGTGCAGTCATTTCATTCTTTGACTCGCCTCCAAGAGGTGATCCATCCTTCAGTGTTGTTCTACTGATGTTGTACTTGATATTATGCAAAAAACCTTTTCACCTTTGAGTGATTGTTTTTGCTCTGACCAAAGAAATAATTGATTTGTGTTATTGGTAAAGCCGAGCAACAGGGAAATCCAGCAGCAATCTCTCTCTTACAAGCAAATGGCATTACAGCTGACCACCTATTCAATCTAGTATTGCCAAACCTAAACTACTGCCTCCCCTACTTTGCCTGCAAATGTCAGACATTCTGTTATTTAAGGTCAAAATCTAGCACGCAAAAAAGAGAAATAGCAGTCATAAGAGTCAACAAGGACTCAAGGCTCAAGCAGAACATGAAACTGGACATGAAAGTAGACATGAACTTTTACTAGGCACTAGTTACAGATGAGAAAAACATCATTGCTGGAGTCAAGTGGAGAGTTGTCTTATGCATTCAAGCTGGAAGTAAATTTATGTATGAAACTGCATGTTTTCAGACAAGACACAAGTGAGCTCAAGAGTTTTATCACTGAACTGTGTAAATATATCTTAAGCCACTTGCACAAGGGAAGGAATGAAAGCAGTTAGCACTGAAAAATGAACATTTTCCTTTTCGTTGTTCCTACTTTTCTCTTACCATTCCCAATCCCAGAGCCCTGAATGTGCTATAGTGGGAAACAGCAGGATATCCTCATCCAAAGTCATCATAAATGACCTGGTTTTTCTTTGTCAAATCAGAATAGCTTTTATGCCATTCAGTTGGTGCTATTTTCACTTGGACTCCTCTCTGACTATGAACAATAAATGTACGTATAGTAATTTGAGGGGTATTTCTCAACTGAATTGTTCTAAGACAATATCATTTTGTCTGAATTTGCTCCCTAACCCCTCTAACTTTAATCCGTACTTCCTTAAGTAGTTGTCCTTCATCTGATCTCTTGTACACTGGAATGTCTGTCAAATCTGGAGATGAGGTTTGGGGAAACAGCTCCAAAACCAGCAGGAAGGACAGAGCAAGCAGACAGGCAGCCAGCCAGCACAAAGGAAACTATTGCAGCTTCTTTTCCTCTACATCCCACTTCTCAGAGCTTCTCTGCACATGGGCATTTGATGTCCTTACAGTTTCAGCAAGTGCTGAGATGTGGTGCTCATGAGGGAGTTGCAGTGACAACTTTGCATGTATTTTATATGCAATGGCGCTGTAGTCCATATTTGGATTACTATATGGATATTTTACCTGAAACACAGTGAATATAATCTGAAGCTGATATGATTGGGGTTTTTCACTCACTCACTGTAGGCTAAACCGTTGTACTCTGAGATGTTTTTAGTTATTATTCCTATCAAGAGTTTTGTAACTACAAGCTCAGCTGAAGTTACTGACTAGATCTTTTTGGCCTTTCTTTAAAGGAGAAACTACTGGGTACTGTCTAACAGTAGCTTTGATAAACATATTTTGTTGTTGTTACAGGAGGAAAAAAATACACAGATTCACATTTTCCACCCATTTGTTCATGTAGTCATTTATACTCAAGAATATGTACAAAGACCAGTAGCTAGCATTAAAATTATGCCTTGAAAGTTTTTTCAGGTTTGTATCAGTCTTCCAATATTTAAAAGATATTTTGTAGTCTGCTGTTTACGAAATAGCATTTTGTACTGGCATATAATATTGGCATTTGATTAGTATATAAATATTTTTTGTAATCACACAGGCCAAAAAAAGAGGCAATTTTTTCTTCTTTCTGAAAGAATTTTTGCCCAGAAGAATGTTAAACCTGCTGTTAAAAATATGGCTTTTACTTACAGTTTACATTTTTAGTTTTCCATGGCAAGAATTATTTATGGAAGTAATGTGGGGGAGGTTTTTGTCCCTCCTTAGGTTTCTTGCCAGTCTGTGGTCATGTTCACTTGTCCCTTATGCCCTCACTCTATACTCTTTGTATTTATCTGATGTGTGTCATACAAATTTTACTTTGAAAACTAAAATGCTTTGTTACACAGTAACGGAGTTTCTTTGTCTAAGAATGTCAAACAGCCAGGTTTTCTGTTGCTAAATATTATCATAATGTCAATCCCCTTCCTCCTCCTTTCTCCAGCTGTACAACTTAAATTTTCAGGCTTTGTTCACTGAATCACAAGGGAACTTCTTCCTTCCCTTTCTCCCCTTATAATTATTATTTTTGACTGCGTTCAAGTTCCAGCCTCATTGCAACTGCATGCAGGAGTGGTGGCAGCTGTGACAGGTGCCTCTTTGAAGCCTGGGGAGCAAATACACCTAATGAAAGGGCTTGTATACCCTTTCTAAAGGTGTTTGTGGATCGATTCTAGCAATTTCATCTTTCCCATCCCTGTACTAACCAGTGTTTCTCTTAAGCTTAGTTCCTTGTCTTTTATAAGAGGAATGTTTCAGACCTACTGTGCATGTTGTTTGATTTTTGACAGACTTCAAATGCAACCTTTCTGGATCAACGCTCACTTTCTGGCAAATGCCCTAACATCAGACCTTTCCCAGATAATGGGACCAATAGCAATCCCAAGTTTGTTTGCTAAGCTAAATTACAACTGACTATTTTTTTTCCTTCCACTGTGATTTATGGAATTTAAGTTTCTTTTGATGAGTGAGGTACACATGTTAAGGATCTAGAAAAACTGTCAAAGGCCCGAATCTACCATTGCCAGTGACTTGTTTGAAAATAAGATTTCTTAAATATTTCTATGTAGTTCTTGTCATTGCATAATCAAAGTTTGTCAAAGTAAAGAACACTTTGGCTCCACCACATGTCTCAGTCCGTTTCACTGTTCATTGCTTTCTGCTGCTGGTTCAGTCTGATGGCAGCTGAAGCTGAGAGAACCCTTGGACCCATTTGCAGCCAGTTTTTGGTCTTTTCAAGGCCTTCATAGGTTCAATTATCTCTTCCCAGCTCATGGCAGCAGCTCAGTTCATCATTATTTATCCATCCCATCTCTTCTTGAGGGGTAGGAATTACTATCCCTATTTGGTAAATGAGAAATTGAGGTTACATTAAGTATTTTGTGTAAGGTAGCAAGGAAAATGGGCAGGTCAAGAGAATAGCCAACGAGAAAGTACACTTCTTATATTATTTTTTAATTTGGACAGTGTATAAACTACTGCTATATCCTGTCTGCAATGCCTGAAGTGTGAACTTTATATGTCTTGATGGGTTTCTTTTTTTTTCTATTTGGGTATTTGTGAGCGTAAGGAAAATAACATTGCATCTACTTTTCATTCTCTTGCTGTGTCTCTGGTATAATGAGGCATAAAAATCATCAAATATCTTTTTTGTTTAATTGTTAATTATCTTTATCATTACTCATTGCAAGTATGCTATATCTTTTCCCCTCTCATCTCAGATTATTTATTTTGTGTGTGTTTTTGCATTCTAGAGATTTCTGAAATGTTTTTAACTTAGTATCCCTATTGCATCTCTGAGATTACTGCAATTATCCTCAAAATTACTGCATAATACATTTTCTTCATGTGTAGTGTGTGTATGTGTTTGTGTGTTTAAATATTAACTGAAAATATTTTCATGTTCACCTTTGGGGAATTAACTGTTACCCTGAAAAGGGGGTTACTTTAAGATCAGCATCTTTTGGTTTTCATTCCTGGTTTCCTAAAAAAAAAAAAAATGTTTATTGAGGTGTGATAGCTGTAGTACTATATACTCTACAGCAGAGTTGTTGCATTAACCAGTTTTATTGGAGTGACTGCTTTCCACCTGTGGGTAGTTTCACAACAGCTCCAACAGCAGCAAACAGAGTGCCAGCACAAGCACAGTTGAGAGAGAGGGTTTTACCCAGAAATGCACTTTTGTTACGTACTTGTTGCAGTTGTTTTTATCAATGTTAGTAATACATCTAGCTAATTCCAGAGCAAAATACTCTTATCTAACTTTAATTTATCATAATGGTGGGTAGTTAGGCACACTTGCTCCATTTATACTCTTCTATTTATTGAGAACATCCACACAGGTGGTATATAGGGGATGGGATGCAAAAGAGGAGAGAAACTAAAAGTGCAGGTTGCAATGTATAAAGAAGCACATAAAGCCTTTCGCTAGGGAGTGAACGAGGGGATTTTAGAAAGTTTTAATGTTGCTTAAGACCTCTTTGCCAGAATAATACACTTGACACCAACACAAGGAAATGCATTCTTACTGAAATAGATGAAGTTATCTTATGAAACTGGGTGAAACCTATGTGAGATGAAGCAGCAACAAAGACTATACCTCAGCTTTTCAGTTGGGTAAATATGGTAAATCATTTCCTAGCTGAGTCAAATAAGCACACGACCCTGTGAACAAAAGAAAATTTTAAATTTTTTTCCCTGAGCTAGATTGCTTTGCTCAATGAGGTCTTATTCAAGCTGTAAAACCAGGTGGAAATGACTTCTGGTGAACTTGGCAGATTTGTTAATATTACGGCGATTGCTTCAGCCTTTTCAAGAACTCAGGAGAAAAACGTAACTTGTCAAATTTGATCACCACTAAGGAACCCAGAAACATCAGTGCCCTGAGCCTCAAAAGGTAATGCAAACAGCAAAATGGTTTAGGATATACTTACTGTTCAGTTAAAATAGAATTAAAACAAGCCTCTAATGATGTAGATGCAGAGTTCAACGTAAAGCTGGCTATATGTATTTCAGTTGATTTGTAACAAAACCATTATATAGGCTTACAGTGATTGAAACTGAACCTAGAAGTTCAGAAAAGAATATAAATGTAATAAATCCTATTCATTCTAGTATGTCAAGACTTTAATAAATATGTCTAATAAAAAATGCTGAATTCATTTGTATTTAACCAGTTTGCTGGAGCTAAGCAGACCCTGTAGGGAGCAACTGGATTACTTCTGCATCAGTCAGACAAAAATCTTTGCTCTTCTTTTGAGATGGATTTCTGTTTCATGCATAGGGATATAGGATGAGCAAATCATGTATCCCAGAATACACAAATCTTTTATGTATTCTTTCTGTGTTATTTGGCTTTAGCCTGGGAGGCCAGGCCACATATGCTGTGGAGAAAATAAGGTATTTCAAAAAGTTTTAAGGACTCCTAAAATCTATATATCAGACCTTTAAAATATTTTTAGGTTCTTTTATAGCCAGATGCATGCCTGAGGCAATCAAAATACATAAGCATTAAAGTACATGTCACGCAATAGTGGATATCATGGTAGTGATATGCAAAGTGCATATCATGATAGTGTAGCCTTGGATAATGCACATTGTAAAATATATTCTCCATGTTTACAAACTTAAATTTTGAACGTGCACAGAAAGGAATTTTCACATCTATCCCTTTTTTTCACAGGTAATCGTAAATGATTATCTGTATTTGTGTAAAAACGGTTGTGAAATGGCATTAGGGTTAGTAGTATAAAGAGAGTTCTATCACCTCAGAATGAGCGGTTTCTCAGTGGTTACACAATGCACATATTGGTAATTTAGTATTCATTTAATCTGACTTTTATAAATTTTCTGTTCCTGTGCATTAAAGACTCGCTGCATTATGAATCTTAGGAATTAGCTTGCTTTCATTTTTTAGAGAGATTATCATACACAGGTAGCCATTTTTCTTCTCTGACCCTCTAATATGAAATCTATATACATGGTAAAAAGCAATATTTTAAGAGAGCTTTCACTCACAAAAATACTTGGGGAAAAAACATTCACAAAAGATTTTTGATCACTTCATCATTGAAGGAAAATAGTACTTAAACCAGAAAAACAAATTATGTATATGATTAACACCTTTGATCTACTTTCTTGGAAGAATTGCATTTAAAATAGTGTTGTCTGATTAAAGAAGTGTATAAAGCTACCCGTCACACTCCAAAATACTGTCCAACAGGAGCAAACCAGGTAGTGCTATGAGAGCAATCAATTCTATTTTGAGCCTAAAATACATTTTTCAGTTTCCTTTGTGATATACAAGACGAAAGTCATCTGGATTTCATCCTAGAGAGAAAAATGGAAACACCATTTAAATTGCAATAATTCGTACCATTATTTTTTTTCATGCAATAATTTTAAGGGTCTTGTGCTTATACACCATCAAACTTTGGCCACTTAATAAGATAGCGTATTTCTTCTCTAGACTGAGACTTGCTTCAAGACTACAAAGGAGAAAAAGGAAGTGGCGGATTATAATGATCAGACTGAAAATGCTAGCATAGTTTAAATATAAGTGACATCTTTCAAGTGTGTAAGGTTATAAAGTTCCAAGAATGTTTCTCGAATTCTCATCTATTAGTGCAAGTATTTCAGTGCTCCAAAATTCCCTCAAAAATCCTTTTTTTCCTCAACTTTTCCTCTGTCAGAAGGTCAAACAGGGTCTCTGAAAGACTTTTGTCCAACAGCCAATAATTGAATCTGCTTTAAGACAATTATGCTTTTCCCGTACATGGTACAGGCGCCATGATTTGAGATGCTCTAATGTTGCGTTTTTTTAATTTGTGAAATTATTCTTATTTATTTTTGTGATTCTGTTTTAGAATCTCTACCTTTCTTTGTTATAAGATTTAGATGTATGACAATTACATACTTTACATACGTAGAACACATATCCTTTGGTCTATATTGTTTCTATTCAGAATATCACATCTTGTCCTTCATCTGTGGTATCTGGATCTCCAGGACACCGTGCTGTGTCTAGATTGGATTTCATAGGAACTGTCACTAAATTCTTCAGTCAACTAATCAAATTGATTACTTGCCTGAAATGAAAACGTCTGCATTTGAGAATGAGATAGATGGTTCTCATGTCTTAGCATAAAACTAGAAGCATAATACAAAAATGTAAATAGAAGTTTAAATTATTACTTGAAAATTCTATTCATGGCGTAAAGACAGAATTTATGCACATGGTATCCTATTTATACATTTGAGTCACAACAAAATAAATTTGAGAAAGGATGAATGACTGCATTTTCTATCTAAAATAAGAAATAACTCTTTTGTTTTATCCACACTCAGACTTAACTTCCAATGCCTAAGAGTACCTTTTCTGTTTCCAGGCAAAGCTTTTCCTTTCATCCAAATGTTATCTATTTTTGTAATGCCTTGAGCTAAGAAAAAGATGTTGCCATTGTACCAACAGAAATACAATTTTTAAATATAACTACTAAGTTTTGACTGACGAGTCTGTGCCATGCATAGTTTTAAATTCAGTTCTTCCCCTCTTAAGAATGAGATCATACATGTTTGTTAAATGTTATTAGCAATATTTTTGTCTCCCCTATTGAAAACCTATATGAAGTCAATGACAGCACCACACCATGACTTTTCATTGCATCTAACTCCTTGCCCCTTAACATTAGTGTCACTATTGTGAAGCAATTCCAGTCACTGAAAGGCAAAAAATAATGCTTACTGACTCTGATCATATGATGATATGTGAAAGTTGAGACAAAATTTTGAAGTGCTGCTAGGTGGCTTTTTCATTCAAAAACACACACATTTAGAAACAGCAGATAACAATGAGTTGGAGAAAATGTCCATTTCTAATAATCTCCTTTTTTGTACAAATTCAGTGCTTTTTGCTAGGTGTGAAAGGCTTTAACAATGTAACAGTACAAAATTCTTATTCATATTCTAAGCTAATCACCGTATTTGTTATGCTTGTATCTCCGCACAAATAAAAAGGATGTTGGCAAGGCTGGTTCATGGAGACATTACAGAGGAGGGGAAAAAAAAATACTGAGCATTTCTGGCCCAATGGTATCCTGCACAGCTCAAAGGTATACAACTCCAACATCTGATTTAAAAGACTGAGGATGGATAAGAAGATCAAAACAGGCACGACACCATACCGTAGCCGAAGCAGGAGCACCTAATTGCAATGTGTAGGGAACGTGCAGCAATTAGCTGCAGCAGCAGTGGCTCTCCCTTCCAGCCACTTCACACTGAGGTGATGCAACCCATCACACAACAAAGGTAGAGCTGGGGAGAGGAAGGCACAGGACAAGGTTCTTGCAGGAAACTATGGTTCTTAGGGGATTATTTGTGCTTCCTAAACATTTCTGGTTTGTTATTTTGGCACATCCACAGTAGGGTGTAAATGCTAAATGCAAATCTGTGTCTACAGCTGCTGCTTTTGTTTTGCAAGCTTCAGAGTGATATTTCCATATCATAGTTGCAGTTGAAAATGGCATTTATTCAGACCTTTCTTGCCATGGCCTTTACCTTTCGCAATGCTAAATATTGCTCTTTACCACCCAGGGAAAAGTGTGTTTTTAGAGATTAATGTGGATATTTATTCATGCAATTTAGATTGACCCTAGTGGGAGCATTCTGGAAATGGCCAGTGTTTCCATGGCTGATTTTTCACTTTGCCTGCTGCCAGGAGTAGGTAATGATAGCAACATTTGCTACCACAACTTTTGAAAACAGGTGTCCAGAAGTATCACTCACAGGCCACTTGCAATGTACCCAAAGAGACCATCCCAAAAGGCCTCCTCAACCATCCTTCCCAGCAGCAGCATTTCACCCATCCTCTAACTGTCGAGTCCTGTGTGTCCACTGGGGTGGGCCAGGGCTGGTGCTGGCTAGCAGCTGTGGGGCAACCTCCTCCTGAACATCCCGCAGCAGACCCCAGTGGCTCCAACCCCGAGGCCCGCCCTGCAGGGATGGTGGGAAGAAGTTGCAAAGGTTCATTTCCACTTCTGACCTGTGCCCAGGGTATCGTCAGCCTGCCCAATGCCTCCTGCTGCCCAGCACCATTCTCAGAGGTTTAAATGACTCAAGAAAAGTACCGGCAGCGGTGCTTAGTCTAGAGGTGATGATGTAGGAGAAGTGCTGGGGCCCTGACATGCCCATCTTGGTTCACACCCTGGGAATGAGGATTAGCTACACATAAATTGAAGGAGCCATTTGCAGTGCAGGGAAGGTCTCATTGGGTCCCATAACCCCAGTACAGCTATGTGGAGTCCTGAGCACCATCTATTGGTCCCCTCAAGAGGCACTATAGGTATAGAAATACATTTCTTCTATAGAGCCCTCAAAAATATATGGGCAGGATATGCCTATGAAAGGAACTATTCATTAGAAAAAGGCAAGTGGACTGTGGGCACATGCTCCCCCTAGTCAGTAAAAACCAGTAATAATTAAAAAACCAACAGTGTTGCTAAATCCTACCTGCTGCAGCTTCAGGCACCTCCAGCCAATTCTTTGAACAAATGAAAACAGCCCTTTTCCCTCTCCCCTGCATCTTAGATTTTTATCCCTGCCGTCTCCTGCACTTCTTAGTAGCCGCAGTTAGGATCCAACTTGTAGGAGGGAAACAGTCTCGCAATTTTTCCTTGTGTAAATTGTGCCAGTAGCCCAAGGATTGCTACAGTAAATGTTGAAGACAGGATCAGACTCAAGCAAATGCGATGTGCATATGTAGGAATTTGAAGGTCTTTTCCTGATCGATACCTACAGCCAGTTTTTGAGGCAAAATCACCTATATGCTGTGGTGTCACCTATACTACCTAAAGCATAGCTGATGCATGTCATAAATTTAAATAACTGATACAGACAGAACAATACTTGACAAACCAAAATGACTTTTTGTTGAGAAATAGAAAGCTGCTTATTTGGCATGTTAAGGTAACAAAGCAGCAGTTCAAATCCATCACCCTTACAGCAACGGGCTCCCTTTGGCAGAAAGCTCTGTTACACTGCAAGTATTTATATATATATGAATGTTATTCTTGGATTACAGATATCAATTCCGCTCCTGTAGGTGGATAATCTCTTGAATCCTCCAAATTAATCCTATAGCAACAGCTGAGAGAACCATAGTGCATCAAGATTGCTATCGCTCCAAACAGCTTGTTTGTGTGACCCTTGACTTTTCCAAGTATGTCATCACTATGGCTAGCCACATCCCTTTCAAACATTACAGAGTCTGTGCAGAATCTGTACCTCTTAGGACTAGCTAGTCAAATCAACCCCATAGCTCTTTGCTGCAGCTCTCCAGTATATCGTTCTATTAGTGTAATGACCATTCTCCAATCTTTTGTTATTGTTATAAGAATTTAATTTCTTTTATTGTATCACAATTGGAGGCGAGACGTTCATATGTTTTAAGACATATAATGATTTGATGTTAAAGAGTGTTATTTTAAATATATGTTATTACAACAACTTTATATGTTTTGTAAACAGTAGTACACTAGAGTATCTTTGCTGACTCAAAAGTGGGCTAGTATCCTCCTTAGAAGAACTTGTTAAAACATATTTTAGTTTATTATTTAGGAACTGGAGGGAAATAGAACAGAGATGGGCTTAAACTATATTGTTGTTGTGTTATGTTATTATGACTCCATGATTTATCTCTTTTTTGTTGTTGTTCTTTTTGACCTATACATTTAAGAGTAAGAGAGGTTTTTAAAGTGTGTCTCGATGAAATGGATTAGAATTTCAAAAGTAAGGGTACTAATACTCCAAACAGACGTAAGCAGTGCTCTGCTAGTCCTCTCCTAGATATGGGATTTCTGCAGTATTCTCCATTTCACAGAACAGAAGCCATAAGACACAAGAAGACTGTATCAAAGGCAGCAGTAGATGCTGGGCCTTTTGAGTGTCAACAATGTATTTCGTTTACAAGACTGTCCCGCTTCAATAGCAGTATGTTCTTTATGGTTGTCTCTGCAAGTATTCATACCTACTTCATGGGTCATCATACATTGTTCTTGACTGAATATACATTTTAACATTCTCTCTCACGTGCTTATCAACAAGGAATGAAACATTGCTGTGTGGTATTTCTACCTTAAGAAAGTCATGTGGTCATTTGTTTAACATACAAATATTTGGACTGACTACAGTCTAGAAAGAAGTTATACTGATATTGTGTAAGGGCTGCATTTGGCTACGTGATTACAATTATTTTACCTCTGACATTGAAGTTATATGCAGTGAAGTATCTTACAAAAAATAGAAAAAGAATTAATTTTAAAAACTAATTACAAATATTTCTTTTATTCTTCCCCTGTTATAGAATTGAATATTCACCCAAAATAGACTAGAACTAACTATATGTTTATAATGAAAAATATAAAACATTAATATTAGACTTATTCAGCTGAATTGTGGAGGAGACACAAGAGAACAGTTTCCTCTTATCTGTAGCTACCTTGGGAACTTCTAGGCCTATATAGCATCATACTTGGATGTTTTCGATACCCTTGGGAAGAGAATAATGCTCTCCACTGTTTATATATTTATTGTTCACTGATTAGCTGCTATTGAAATAACAGTGACACTGAACATGTTCATTTAGAAAAATTTCCCTGGAGCTTTTTGCTCTATGGTTTATGTTCCCCAAGTTTACCTCCATCTGCAAGTACTTTCCTTGATGACCAACATATCTCTGCATGCATTCTTGCTTTCACTGTAATCTTTCTTCTTTTCTGTAATGAAATAGGTCATCATTCAGCACAAATAACTGTTCCTTTTCCCTACCTTGATTCTATTCAAGTTGTTCTGAACTTGCAAGGAAATTTCTGCTTTTCTAAATAAATTACATTCAAAATGTAGATTTCTTGTGGGGGAAAAAAATCACTAGGTTTTTTATATAGCAAGGAAAAGCCCCTAAAGACGGGATATTATGTCATTCTTTTTGTGAATAAATGAACATTGAGGGGGAGAAAGATAAGTTTGCTTTTACTTTCAGAAAATATAAAGACATATTTCGATCTATGTTTCTCATGGAAACAAAGCAAATTGAAATCAACTGCTATAGCTGGATAGAAAGACTGTAGTCAGTCTGTTCTCATTATTCTATAACCGGTTTGCTTTTCTGTTTTCCTTTAACCATAATGTAGTGTGTGAGCAAGTGGTTCTTTAATGCACTTATTTTATTGAGCTAAGACACAAGCTTATTCATTTTTCGTCTATTGGTGTGACATCATTTCATAATGTTAAAATCCTAAAACAGATGATATAAATTTGATTGTGTATGTATGGATCGATTTTATTACTAATAAAATACAATGCAAACTTCCTGAAAGCTATACAACCATAGGACCTTGTAAGAATGTGATGCGCTTTGACTTTTTAAAGTAAACTTGTAGAAAGTGTGGGTAGTGTTGGAGCTTTCTAGCAAGCCTTTTTCCATGAGAGCATTCCAGATACATACTGACACATTATGTAAATTTTTCGTTGTGATTTACACTCTTTAATGACCTCAAGATGCTCCAGACTTACTTTTAGATGCACATAGACAACAAATGAAGAACGGTAAGATGGATGAAATTAGGCCAAAAAGTCAAGATATGTCAAAGCAATATGAGTGGCAAACGTGAAACAGTCAGGGAACATCATTCTTCCTAGATGTCCAGCTATGTTGAACCAATAAAAATATTTGATGTGATAGGGAAAAAAAATTGCCCAGCAGCAGCAATATTTTCCTTTAGGAGGTAAAGGCCAGCTGTTATTTCCTCATGTCTCCCAAGTATAGTGTGGAATGGATTGGTGCAATCTGGATGACACAAAAGTGTCCAGAATGGAGAGAAAAGAAGGGTGACATCTGAGCGCACTAAAATAAGAGCTTTGTTATCTCATTTTTATACTGTGATCAGAATAACTTGCTGTTTCAGATTTAACTAGCATACTTACTCTATCTGTAATGACTGTCACTGAAACAGTCTTAGGGTAGGAGACAACTTCTAAATCTCAGATATCAAGTAATTTTCTGACTATTGTGCTTTTACCAATATTACATTTTTAAATAGTTATGAATTGAGATTTTCGGATAAAACCTCTCTAACAGTTTTTGGGAAGGTTACCAAAATGCTAGAGAAGGGTGTGTGTACTTAGGTTACTTATGCCTAATACCAACAAAAAGTCAGCTGATGTGAAGTACAATATTCTTGGAGTCAAGGGTTACTTTTAAGGTCAAGTCTTTTGAAGTGGAAGATAGCTGCCCATTAAATGATATTTTCTTTTTGTTAAATCAGGCAGTTCAGGAAGAAATTATGGTTGAAGTTTACCCCTGGCACAAGAAAGCCCTGCAATCTGGACTATTCTCAGGCCCTGTTGAGGTGAACTGGAGTTGGGTCATACCTTGGAGGAGGGACAGTGAGAAAAAGTGCCCTCAGTTCAAGATGCTTGCATGTTCACCTGAGCAGAAATTTTCCATTTCCAAGTAGCCATTGTACAAACAAAAGTTCAAACTAGAAGGTCAGGACTGTAGCTGACTATAATAATTGATCTTTGCTTTCTCTGTAATTGTTTTTCCAGATCAGAGTTAACATGTTAGCACAGCAGCATGAGGAAGCTGCTATCTATATAACATCTGTTTTCTGGTTAGAATGCCTCAGTTCTCACAGTTAACGATCAAGTACCTTTTGGCAACTCTAGATTCACTTGGGATTCCTCATTAAACCTCATTTTAAATAGAAAGCTTCCCTGATATTCTGTGAGCCTGGAACCATCCTTAAATAAATGAGTCAACTAAGATGGAGTTTCAAGATATGAAGCAGGAGCTGACACAGTAGCTCTGTTTTAATTTCTCTTCTATACATGTGAGCATTAACCGAAATGTAGCAACAAAAAGCTATTGCTACTCACTGTTCTAAAGGGGCTGTGAAAGTACAATTACATGATTTAATTTCTACTACAGTCCTCAAAATAGGACCTCTGCCATTTTCTCTGAGTAGCCTCAAGCTTGACCTCTCGTTTTAGAGCTAATACCCCTTTGTCAAGTCAAGAAAAAGATTTTTAATCTCTCCTTTGATCTCTATATCCGTATGGATATGCATGATAGACAAACTGATAACTCATTATTACTGTCAATAGAAGGATGAGAGCAAGTTTGTCTAGACTTTTTGTGATGGAATGGGCAGGATATTTGCTTGAGAATTAATTTTTCTTTTGAGCCGCTGGTGTTTTTTTGCAGGTTTGTGAAATGGCATGAAATAAAAGACTGATAAAATATTGCATAATGAATAGAAAAGCGGAAAATAAATTGCAGGTTTAAAAGCTTCATAAAGGTGATAGTTATTTCACAGTATATATAAATAAACATGTCACTTGGCTACTGAGTAACAGGGTTTTATGGTGGCCACAGAGCTTGATTCAGCAGCAGCTCCATTGGGTTCTGTGGACCTTGATTCAGTAGCGTGTTAAACTCAAATCCAACACTTTTTCTGTTTTCTGTGCTGAAGTTGCTACAGACTCTGTTCTGTTTGTTGTTTTTCCTCAGACTTAATTCAATGAAAGTCATCTTGCTCATTTTCAACAGCACTTTAAACAGCTTGTGCCAATATTAATTTTCCTTTATAAATGCCAATTCACTATTTGATTTGTTTGCTGAACTATTTAGCAAGCTTTCATTTGAACCCATTGCCTTCTCCCTTTTTAGAAATCACTTCTCCGATGCAAAGTATTGAAAGCTGTGTGATTTCCTTCCATCCATTTTCCATTCTTTTTCGTGGAAAGTAGCTGTATGCTTATGAAGAAGAGAGCAGCATACCCACCCATTCCCCCCCAGCTGCCTCAACGTGGGAATAAGTTTTAATGTTTGAGTTACATATGCTGGACTTCGGAGCAGACCATGCACAATTTATGGGTTCTGTATTCCAATCCCTGCCCTTAACATGTGTTTGTAAGGTCAAAGCAGTCAGACTGACTATTACTGGGGATAATTTTTATCACATATCACGATGAAAGGGAAGAGGGAACCTGGTGAAAAACAATGGTATAGATCATGGCTCACTGAAGTATCAAAACAATTCTTTTTGGGAACCGCTGTGGGAAACGATGAGAATATTATCTTTGAAATTCCTGAGTTGTTATAGCTGTGACACCAGAACAGTTCTAAGTAATAGAAATAAATATGATTTTGTTTGTTTGCAATGCTGTTCATCACTAGACAACTAACTTATTTGGGGGAGGTGAGTGATTTATCATATCTTGAATCAGCACCGTTTCAAGCATATTTTTTTAATTTACATATCCATCTATAACATAATACATCTGAAAATCATCAAGACTGTGAATAGTATGGAAAATAGACCTTTAATGAGATGTGTCAGAGCTGTTGTCACGTAGCTTGTTTAGAAAATGAGCACATTCAGCATACATACAATTACACACCATATTGTTCTGTAGTAATACTTTATCCACGTGTCTCTGCATGATAGTGTTTTGGCTGTGAAAAAAAGTTCCAGGAATGGTATCCTGTTTCTTTTTTAAATCTGTCAAGTGGATGTTTGGTGTATTTTGGGAGAAGGCAAGAGGGTCTAAAGAAAAAAAAGTCTCAATGGTGAGATTTTTTTGAAGTAAGTTCACTTAGCTGTATTAAACAAAAAGGTCTAAATGTGTACAACCTCTACACCATGACTTAAACAGAACACATTTCATGCTAAAAGCTATTGGTTATTTTAATAGACTCTGCTCTCTTAATAAATGTAATACAGTGAGAGAAAAATTATTCTGCAGATCATTATATGAGGTTTTTATTTAATGATTTTTATTGGAGACCATCACGGATAGGCTGGGATGTACAAGAACTGAGTTTCATTTTCTGCTTTTTGACAGTCTTGAATAATAATGGGAAAGATAATTAGAACAAGAACCTAAAGTCAATGAAAATATTGCCAGTGATTATAATGGGATCAGAATTTGGTCTGTTTTCCTTTCACAAAATGAATATATAATGGTGCTTACCAGTCTCACATGGGAGTCCTAAGAATGAAAACATTACAGTAAAAATAATGTGGGTCAAGTTATTACTAAGGAAATATGTAATAGGTACCTAGTTATGACTGAGAGATTCAATGATCAGATCAGGTTACCAAAATCTTTCTTCCATGAATGAAATGCTGGAAATCCCTGGTTTTTTTCTCAAAATATAATTTAAAAATTGTAGAAAATAAGTCCTCATTCAGCATCAAAACACAGTAACATAAGAAACTCAGTGGCTACTGCAAAATCACAGTGTGAATGCAGTACAGGCCCTTGCTTTTATATTTTGGTCGTGAAAGGCAAGAAAAAAGATTTTTTTTCTTCCTTCTTCAGAACTGATATTCCTTTACTGTTCTCAAATAATATAAAAGATTTGTCTCTCTGTTGCATGCACACTACTTCAAATTCCTGTATGTAAGAAACCAAGAAAATATTAGCCCTCTACAATGGTTTCTTGATTAAAACTCCAAAGACAAAAACTGAGATCATGACCTGGACTAAATACTCCCTCTGTCCTTCTTCAAATTAACATGAAAGGAGAAAGGAAACATTAACGTTGTTAATTTGGAGAAACAAAATATGAACATGAATGCTGTTACCACAACTGCCTTTTGTTGAGGGGGGAAAAAAATGACAACATCTGGGACTAAATGTTTTAAATTATAATGGATTGGAGTATAGTCAAAATGAATTCAATAAAATGGAAAACAGGTTTCACGACAGCATAAATGAGTGAAAGGGAGCAATCTCAACCTGAAAAGCATAGAATATGGCAAGGCAATCATACATAAACCAATTTAAAAGAAAATAACTTAATGTTCATGCAGTATGTGAAGAAGTTCTAATAATGGTATACTAATAAGAATGTTTAGGTGCATTTTACACACCCTGAATAAGTTTTCTTTCTAAGTTACCATGGTGTTCCCTTACCTTTCTGGTATGAAGTAATACCTACATTAATTCCTAATTAGAGATGAAGTGACTGGTTTTATTTCTGTAACTCCTTCCTAAAAGCCTATGTATATGTTGTCTGCAGTAAACAAATATGGAGAATATGGATAAACTGGAATTCCACCACAGCAATTTGTTAATAGGCTTACAGAAATTAAAACAAAACAAACAAAAAAAACCCAACAAATTTTCCTCTCTCAATTCACATCTGTTTAAGGGGATAGAATTTATGACTTGCTTGGTTTCATCTTTTTTTTACCTTTCAAATTCAGTGAATTTCTCCTAAGATTTCAGTAAGATTTATTTAAATGTTTACAAATGACAAATGAAATAAGAATTGTCATCCAGACTTCAAGTTTTTTGCCAGTATTTGACAAAGTTCAGGTATGTTACCCAAGTTCTTCAATATTTGCTAGTTCCGTAGCAGAAAAATATAATTACAGACATTATTTCTGGCTTCCTCAGAATGAAAAATGTAGTTTTACTAGAATGACTGTATTTTCTGTAGTTTACAAAACTTGTAAACTACTGTATATTACTGGACTGATGAGACCATACTAAACTTCTCCGACCTCGGTGGGAAGCCACCCGGGAATAAGAGTCCCTCCTAGAAAGCACCTTGAAATGTCAGTAGGGAAAAGGTAGAGAATAATAAGTTGATCTTCCTCATAACATCTTGGAGACGCCTGGCTAAATTACCAAGTGACATGTTTAAAAGAAGAGGAAGTTCTTTTCTTCTGTTACTTAAATTATGTAAATTATTGCTGGAGGATGTTGTTGACGCTGAATGTATAAATGGGCTCAAAAAGGGATTAGAGAAAAAACCCTTATGGAAGGTAGAGCCTTAGGATACAGCTCAGATTTCTGCTTGCCAAAAAATGCAGAGAGTACTTTAAGATCACACCACATTTGGCTTGTACGAACACTACGTAAGATCACACGTAGTTTCCACAGTCTAAAAGCTGGGCAGCACATTTTGGTCCCTTTTTAGTCCCTCCGAGTACATCTTTCCAGCAAATGTCTTATTTTTCTTCCAATAGTAAATAGATCATTCAGGGGAATAGGAATTGTACTTCACCATCCTTTCTCTGTTAGCCGGGCAGGTTAACTTGTCTGGCCTGACTCTAACATTTTTTTTTTTTTTTTTTTTTTTTTTTTTCCAGTTTCAGATACAATTCTTGTTAAGACACCCACTCAAACCTCCTTCTTGCTTAAACTAATTCCTTTTTTACTATTATATTTGCTTCTGTTTCAGGGACAGATAAAAGTTGCCAATGCAGCAAGGCTGGATTATTCCCCATTTAGTAGATTCCCCTTTGTTGTTTCATTAAGAACCATTGTTATGATCCCTTACTTCTTCTTCTACTTGGTTTCCTTCTGATTTTATCTTTATGAAGCTATATCAGATGGTATCACCCAAATCCAGTAAGCTGAGCATGATATTTATAGATATTGATACACATACTTGTTTAACTGTCTGCATCAGTTTATTAAAATAATCTGAATTTTGGCATATTTCACTTATGTTTGAAATAAACAATTGAAATGAGGGCCGTGGAATCAAATTTGCAAAATTTAAGAGAACAATGCAAAGAATGCACAGCAAATTCTCCTATGAAGCGAATGGCAAAGCAAGCACATACTTTTTTTTTACGCACCTTTTAACAAGCTTCAGATCATGATGGCTTCTCCAGCATAAACCATTAAAATAGTGCTTTAACTCACAGAAATTGTTTAATCCATCAATAAAATACTAAATTTGCCTCTAACCTACTTGTTTTGTTTTGTTTTTAAATTGAACTAATCAGTTATCTTCTGTATTCATCAGTTTCCCCATTTATAAAGTGGGGCTAATGCTTTCCCCTTAAAAATCCCAAGACTTAATATATTAAAAGCAATTTCAGATCCTCAGGCTGAAAGCACTCTAGCAGTGCTATGCATTTTTATGATTAGAATATTTATAATCAAACCCTTTGTCCTGGGCGACAAAATGCTCTTCTCTTAATGGAGATTTCCTCTTTTGTTAAAACAGTTTATGAAAATAGTAGTCAGCATAGCAGTCAAAATCCTCAAAGAATTACCCTTGCATGTGTTTCTGCCACAAGGTGGTGATTAGATAGCTGTGCGCATCATTTCACATAAACTGGGAATACTGTTTGGAGAATGTTGTGTGATGATAGTGAGTTAAATGCTAAGACCTTGACAATCTGCATATATAAAACAAATGTTTTCATAATATGAAAAATAAAACCATTCTTTTCTCTCAAGATTGCATAATTTCAAGATCATCATCCATCTGTGTATATCCTTTCTTTTTTTCTTTTCGCTTATTTTAATAGCTTTATTTTGCAACTTAATGTTTTTCTACCAGCAGGTGAAAGCATTCATAAATCTGTCACGAACAGTTGCCAATGAATATTCATATCTGAACTGTCTGATTGCAGTACTTTGACATT
Source organism: Burhinus oedicnemus (assembly GCA_008921705.1). NCBI lineage: Eukaryota > Metazoa > Chordata > Aves > Charadriiformes > Burhinidae > Burhinus > Burhinus oedicnemus. The sequence goes on along the minus strand of VFFE01009182.1, from coordinate 1,930,758 downwards.
TTTATTTGCTTCTAGCAGTAGAGCAAACTTAGACATGCTTCTTATTTCCTAATGTGTTCTAATTGATACCTCAGCATTGTACTGCTGAGTCAGTTAATGTAATTGGTGACACCAAACTACTAATTTGGAATATAAACATACATGAAATAGATGGTTGAAAAATAAAATAAAATGCCTGACTACATGATAAAAAGGGAGCTACAAACTTTTACTCTCATATTATTTCTAAATTTGGCAAATATCTAGGGCCTTTTAAAGCCAAAAGCTCCTACTGTTCAGTCACAATACTTACTCAACTATTTGACCGTTTATCTGCAATGTAAAAGAGGAAAGAAGAGAGGCACTCAAATATTTCTATTCAGTTTATCTCAATTGTCATTCCAATATTTTTTTATTCTCTACTGGCTTTGCTGTTTAGTCATCAGAAGAAAAATGAGAGGATTGCAGTAGCTCCTTATAAACCACTATTTTTGCTTCTGTGTTTAGGAAGTAGCACTTTTGTCCTCAAAATTTATTGTGCCATTGACCTAGTATGTTGGTTTTGCTTTCTACAGCTAATGTTCTTCTTTCTATGAGCTCAGTTATATATGACTTTTTTTTTTTCTTTTTCTTTTTCCCCTGGCAATAATTTTTAATCTATGCTTATTTAGAAGGAAGCAAGAATCTTAATTTTTCAGCCTTTCCTCTCTGGTTACTTTACACACTAATGCCATTTCCACTTTTTTTCCTGGTCAAACTTTAGGCTAGGAGTCAAGAGAGAATCTTGGGGAAGTTGCATACGTAAATCGCATAGAGATAAATTATAGTTGAACATCTACCTTCTAGTAGATGTCTTTGGAAATGTAAGCTTCCATACTTTCTCTTAATTAGGAAGAAAAACAAAGTTACTGTAAAGGTAGGCAAGAAAAATATTCTAGTGCTCTTTTTCTTCAAGCAGTCATGTAAAATAGGCATAAAAATGTGTGCTGCCATTAACCTATGGAGAGATAAGATCAAAATGAATGCTTCAACACACATGAGTGAAAGACGAAGTTTGTAAGCAATTAAGCGTTTTTGAGTGTGGTTTGCGTTCCTCACAGAGAAAACTTTGTATAGCCCAGGCCATAAGATTTACATCATTGATGAAAATGAAGGGTACAAATTAGTCTTTTAATAGCAACAGTACCTTTCACAGTAGAAATGGCTGGAGGTCTAATGAGATCTTCAGTTGTGAGCTGATACTGCAACCATGAAATACTTTTGACTCTGAAGCTGATGCAATCCAAGTAACAATTGTACCTTTCAAGGAAATCTCCCAACTGTTTCACAGGATGTGCTAGCCCTAGTTAAAGAGGTGTTACATGACTTATGATACTTGAGTATTCAAGTATCATCGGACACATCTCAGAATTTACCAGTCACAGGCAATTTAGAGATTATGAATCATTTATTGGCTTTAACACAATACGAGTAAGATAAAACAACACTTAGCTTTAAATCAGCTTGAAATTAAAAAAAAAAAAGTTTTCTTTCTGGATTGCTGGCAGTTCCTCATCAACTTGAAGAACCTGGCAGCTACTGAATGAAACTAATGTTATTCATTAGCTGTTTGGAAGGCTAAGTTAGTTTTAAAAACAGGATTACAGCTACTAGGTCACTTAGGCATAGCTGAAAATTAGATCTAAAATTAGATCTGTAAAATTAAAACTACATTCAAGAAAATAGAAAGTGGGATTCAAAGCTTCCGGCTCCAGAAAGAAGCAAATCAATCCAGCTGACGTTGCATCAATGTTTAATAGCAGCTTTGCATAACTTGACTGTGAACACACATAGGCATATGTGTATGCATTTTATTTTAGGTTTCAATCATGAAGAATAACAATGTGTTTTCTAGAAACAGGTTTATGAATGAACGCAAAATATGCAGTTCTGCTTATGCATAATGTGGGGAAATTTTGGCTTGCGCAGAACTGGAAATACAGGGTTACTGGAAAATGACACTAGCATATGAGTTGGTGAACCTTTTTTGTTCAGTCAGGTATCCAGCAATACTACTTACATACTAACGCCCAGAATCATACTAAAAGTCAATTTAGGAATAGTTTATCTGAATGACATAGATTTCAATGTTCTAAGGTAGTTTTACTAATAAATGCAATTTGATCCCAACTGAGTACTGTATACTGGTGACAAAGTTATTCTCTGCAGATGAATTTTCTGAGGTGTGTGAATGGATTGTCGTAGAAAGTGGTATTTTAGGATGGATATGGTCTTTGTTTATTTCCATACAGCTTTGGAAGGCAATTGGAGGTGTGTGCTATCTTAGTGAAATAAGACTGCTCTTAATTTTTTTTAAAAATTGAGGTTTTACCATCAGCAAGATAGAATTTTATTTTTAAATAGTGATGAACAAAAGGAGTGCAAATTTTGCTCAGAAAAAGGCTTGGGTCAAGGTGTGCTGGCAATTAATTCTGTTTTTCCAAGTAGCCTATGAGAATCTCAGATCTGGTTCTTCATGTCTTTATTCTCTCTAGAAGGCCCAATTAGAAGCTATCTCCTGAGACTCATAGAATACCTCCTTATATATTAGTATTTTCTATAGAATTAAAGAATATTTCATTGACTCTCACATTAACCTTGTAAAAGCAGAACTGTACTGATTATTTGATGAGTCCTTAATTTTTCAGGAGCAATGGACCAAATTCATGCTTTCTATATCACAATGTAAAAGTTGATTTGAGGCCATTTTGTCCTTTATAAAATATATGAAAGTAACACAAACATAATACTTTTGATGTTATTAAATTTCCTTGCACCATACTCATTGGTTGTTTATTTGTACTCAGTTCTAAATGAAAGGCAGGGATTAGTGAAAGAGCAGGAGTTACAGCATTCTGCAAATCTTGTGGAAGTGTACCGACTTGTAACAACAACACAAGTTGTCCTACTGTGGAATAGGAGTGGGCTGCACATTTAAAGAGGCATAGGCCAAGAAAGTCACTGCAAACTACATTTAGTTGTGTGATTTCTTAGAACTATTCAAATTATCATGTGTAGAACAAAAAAAGGTCTACGGGAGAACAGGGAAAAATACTGTAATTTCCAATTCAAATTTGTACAGAGTGCCAAATTCCAGTGAATTCCAACTGCAGCTTTTTTGTCCTGTATGAAATTCTTATATGAAAATTTGGGATGCCACTCCTGATTGGATAATTACCAGTCTTATATAATACAATTTTTCTGTAACAAAATAATCAGAGCATGGCAAACACAAAGTATGATGAGGGAATATTTGTATAAATAAGTTCCTAGAGTTTTTCTCTTGTATAGCTATTTAAAACTCTGCCTTTTCATTCAAGAAAATGTTTGTGAATCCTAAAATCTTATTGAATGATTATCCATCTAGAGCAGCAAAACTCTAGGAAATTAGAGATGAGAGAAAAATGAAATTAGAGGAGAGATAGCTAAGTCAAGAAGATACTTAATTTATAAGGAATACATGCACAGAAGCCAGAACTTGTTTATTAACCAAAACAAGCTATAGATTGAACATGTAATTCTGTTCTGAGGAACAAATTCAACAGATCTACTCCTTTAAAAAAAAGAAAAACAAAAAAACCCAACAAAACACAACATTTTGAGTCAAACCCAAGGTAGTGTTATGCACATTGCAAGGCTAGAGAAGTTTCTTAGCAAAATGTACAGATCTGGAACCTTACCAATGCTAGTAAAGAATGCATTTTTTCTGTAACATTTGAATCTGAGCTACAAATGTGCTGTAATCTCAGTTTTGTAACTTTTTTCTCTTCTCTGTGGTCTGCAAAATACACAGTAACTTTTGAGCAGATCCATTCTGTTAGGCTTCACCAAGCAAATTGCACTGTAATAGCATCTATTTGATCTTTCAATACCTAAAAACTGCCTAGAGGCTACATGTTTCACTTCATTTCATTGGATCAAAGAGAGGGAAGTCTAGGGTTTTCAAAGCACATCCAGACTCCAAGTGGCGAAAAGTGTTCTTTTGATTTCAACCATCCAGAACAAGCAACGCAGATTTAGTATGAACCCCATTAGTCACCACACTCTCTTCCATTTAATAGTGAATGATTTTTTCCAAAGTAGCACGGTTATAAATTTGTCACAGACAGTTCACTATTACACTCTGTAGATGTTTAACAAGGTTCATATAAATATAGGTTCAAATAGATTTCATTTTAATTACATCCTAGTTTTATGCACAAATTTTTCCTAGTGAACAAACAGACTTCAGTGAGTGGAAGAAGTATTCATGATGTGCTCTCTTCCTGATGTTGTTAATTTGAGACATTCATTGCAATTTTCAACCTAATAAAAGCCCAACTTGAATATTATCACGGAACACTGTTTTGCAATAGCAGTCATAGTAATTATCCTCTTTCCTCTAGAGTCTATGCATATCTTTAGAAATCATGCTTGGGAGAGCTCTAACAACTGTGGCAACTCTAGGAACAGTCATATTTGAACCCGAATCTGAAAGAAAAGAAGTCTTTTTAACCCAGTATCATTTTTTTGAATGAGAAGCCTTAAGATGCCTAAAAGAAGAATGTGAGAAAACAGAATGAAGAAAGTGGGGTTTGTTTCCTCTGTTTTACTCCAACATTCTAAGACATTTTTAAATTTAATAGGTGAATTTTCAGTGGTAAGCAGCTATGGTGATTTTGAAACTATAACTATACTTCAAACTGTAGCTATCTAATGAAAAGTTCAGCCAACAATATTGGTTTTAGATTCTAGGATAAAATGAATGTTCAGATACCTTCCTTTGTGAGTCCTTTAAAAAACTGAATAAATAATGAGAAATTAAACTCCAGGTAACAACTCTGTTTTGTCAGAAATTTGACCTGGGTGATCTAATGTATCTCTAATTCCAGCACATTATGTCTACTGCTCTTCATCTCTGAGTACATTCAGTTGACCCTTTACAGTTACTGTATCGTGCATTATTTTTTAGCTGCTTAAAGTGCATAATATCCAAAACTGATCAATAGCTTTTAGGAAAATAAATATGCAATAGATTTTTATCAGACTTCAAAGAAATATTAATACAACTTTGTAAACACCAATAGGATTTCATTCAAATCAATTTGAAATAACTGATGACATTTTGAATTTTTTGCTTTGAGTATTAGCAAAAGCATATCTTTGAGACAGTTGTTTTGAGCTGTATGCTACATTTCCTTTATAAGTTTAACCTATTTATTTTCAACAGGTATTTGAAGCACACATGCAGTATAACCCTTATGACAATATACTCTGGAAAATGAGTCATGTATAAGAAAAGTAACAGAATTTTGCATATGTAATTAGATAGAATTAAATAGCTGCTAGAAGAGGATAATTCCCAGAAACTGAGTAGTAGCACCTGCACATGTGAACAACTACTCTTCATCCCATGAATTTCTCAAGAGTCTGATCTAGTTCAGTCATTTAGCAAATGAGTTAATCACTCAGCCATTCCTACTGGTTTTACAAGAGAGGATGACTTAAATGACCTCAACTATGTAGCTAGAGCAACATCTCATTAGCAACTTGTTTCTTTGTGAACTGTGTTCCCTTTGCTTCCTTTTAATCCATCACTCCAACACTCTGAATTCTCTAGGAATGAAAAGCTGCTGCTGAGCACCCATAAAAAATACATTTGAATGAAAATATTTATTTAAAAAAAAATAAATCTGTGCTTCACTATCTTACACTTCATCTTAGCTGACTCTCCCTGAAGTGCAGCTGTGGTACCATATAATGTGTAGATACAAGGTAGTCTCTAACCCAAGCATGGACTTCAGATAAAATCTCCCCTTCTGCTTTTCTAGTTTCATGTATGCTCACATCTGTTCCTCTTGAGCCGGTACATATCCATTTACATAGTTGAACACTGTATTATGTATTTGCTGGACATTTATATATAATAAAATGCCCCCATATGGTATGTAAGCAGATGTTAAAGCTCTAAGCAGGTTAAATAGTTCATGGATGCCCTCATCTGAGTTTCAGACCAGTTTGGGGTTTTTTTCCTAGATGCTCATAGTGACTTACTTCGAGGTTTTAAAAGTCTGGGAGGTAAAAAGTTGAGCTTCAGTATTCATTCTTTGCAGACTGGCTGGCTTAACCTAAAATGCTACCAGAATTTTTTCTTGACATAGACTAAGTAATGTGCTTCTTCCCCATAGCCCACTCAAAAGATGAACACTGAAATAAAAATAATGTGGACTTTTTTCTAATGGTATCCAGGACACCTTACTTGACCTGTGTTTTCCAATGTTTTCATCAGCTAAATAATATGTGTTATGGCAGCATGGCTTTACTAAAGTAACCATATACAAAAAGCTTTAAAGGTTAAAAGAAACACAGGAGAAAAAAAAAAAGAAAAAAAAGAAAAAAGGTAATATTGGATTTCAAAAAAACAGGTGTGAAAGGTAATATCTCTCTCTTTATCACACTTCGGTCTCATGTTAAATGAAAGCAGATGTACTATCATAGTCCAATCTGAAGATCAGTAAGGCCAGTAGGGTCTTTGGTATTTTCTACAAGCTTTTGCTCATTGTCTCTAAATTACACTGTCTCTAGTGGTCTAAGTCTAGGGACTTGGAAAAATTCTGCACCAGAGAATTAGCAAATACATTTTATACCACAATTTACAAACAAATTGTGAAATTATTTAACTATCCAACCCCACAGTTGTACAACAATATAAACAAGTACTCTTACTATCACGGTGGGGCTCAGCCAGCAACCACTAAAGCTATGCAGGTCTGCTGCTCCTCCTGGTCTTAGATCCCAACATCTCATTCAAACATTCTGACCTACACTAATAATAGATTACCTCATATCCAAAAAGCTTATGTTGTAATTAGAGTTAGGATCTGTGACAGGTGAGGTGTTCTGCAAACAAATGTGATACAATATTTTATCAAACTTTACAGTCTGTTTTATAATCATAATGCATAATTACATGAAAGAATTATCTTTTCAGTTTCGGCTGTTTTCCATAACTAATTAGCCAAGACAGTGACAGTGACAAGTCAGCAGCTTTTAAGTCTATATGTTACTTTATTTGACTACTTAATTTTGATCTCCTGGGCAAAAGGTTCTTGTGTTCTGGAGAAATGGTGTGTGTCTATATGGGCTTCTTTATGTACTCAACTTTAAGCTTGCTATCTATCCTCTCCTTCTCTTTTCAAGGCTATCATCCCTTTAGTCTCACGGAAGTTTCCATTAGGTATGTTTAAAGAGATTGTAATTTTGGATTTGGATGAGAATAGCAAACAAATCTTAGAAAACAGCAATAGAGGGAAAGGGGTCCAGAAGACAGGACGTGTCACATGTACCTGGGAAATAGTGGTAACTGGAGGCAGGATTAGAAAAGAGAAATGGTATAGTCAAAGTTTCAGCTAACAGCAAATATTTCCAGCAATGAAAATCTGAAAGAGGAGGAAGCACTATGCAGTATGAGCCAGTGACAGGAAACTTTCTTTTAAGGCATTGCGATGCATAATGTATGGAACAAATCTTGATAAAAGATTCACGTGTTTGCTAAGATCAGTTTGAACTTAGTATTACCTCACAAAATATGTTTAGTTTTGATTTTATTGAATTCCATTCAGTATATGAGGATTATATTGTTGTTATAATTACCTATATGGATTGATCATACACTGTTTTCAATAAATATTTGATTCTTAACTTGGTTTACTTAATTGCGTTTAGTCAGTTATATTACTTGGAATTGCTTTTGCTATCCCAGTGCTGATAATCTTTTCCAGTGAAAATGTTTGTGAGTAGTGATATAAGATATCTGACAGTCATTTGCTGTTATAACATGTGAAAGTAGAGCTCAGCTGCATGTTTTCCACAAAACTGATTACCAATAAGGTCTAAGAGATACACGTGTATTTTGACAGGAGTGCTAAATACTCCTCTGAAACACAGAGAGACTCCCAGGATGGATACATATAACAAAAAAAAAAAAACAACCCCTCTCAACAATATTTTCTTTTCATTTGACAAATAATCTGCACAAAAAGAAAATACAAGTTGATTTTACAGATGTTCCTTATGTAAAGAATATAATTTGAAATAGCTTGGAGTTTGGAAAAGAGAGAAAACTTTTGAAACATTTGATCTTAAGAGATTAGTGCGACAAAAGCGAAGCCAGGTATAATGACTGTATGTGTAGGAACCTCGGCACGGGCATATTTATTACAGAAAAATGGATACACAGAGAAGATTTTTTCGTATTACAAAGCTGGACATGAAATTCAACTTCTTGGTGAGGCGCGATGGGTACATGAAATGTAAATTCCAATATCACAATATGCAGTTTTGTTGCATTTAAGATATATGGGTTGGCTTTCAAAATTATGACCACAAGTTAAAAAAATCTGTTTAAAAATTATCTTAAATCTAAAAAGAGCTAATTGAATGTTATTACAACCTAGAACTGTATATAAATAAGGATAAGCATGATGAAAAGATAAATCCACAACCCAGCCATATATTACACATTTTAAAGTTATTTTTTTAATAACTGAGTTTCACACTTTCCTTCTAGATAGCAAGATTGCAGCAATACTTTTATATTTTTATCACAAGCATTGCATCCCTACCAGCATCCCACAAAACACAAGAAACTTTGTCATTTTTTTTCACCAGATTGCAGGTGCAGATTAACAGGTTGCTTACAAAATTAGCTCCCAGGTGGTTTCATGAGTGTACAAATGACCAACATTTCTGCTCCGATAACACCATGTAAATAATACACTGGAGTAACCTTATGTCATAAAACTACCCATTCATTTTATGGCCGCAACCTGGTTTTACTTCCAGCATTCAGCATACGTACCATTGTTGACTACAAAAATGTAAAGACATTCAAAATTCTCAATCACAAAAGTTACAGAAAATATTGGGTTTATTAAAAAATCCTATTAACTTTGTCTTTCCTCATTTTCTTTATTTTATTTCCTTTCTTGACCATTTACCAAAGGGTACCATCTCCATACCTTACAGTAATTACAATAGATAAATGGGTTTGGGATCTTTGCAGCTTCAGAAGCGTATTTCCTTTAATATTACAGTGAGAAACACCAATGTGCACTGTATATCACCATGCCATATTATATTACTATTACCGTGCAATTGCCGTCCTTCAGTACTACAGGCCTGGTAAGCTGTAGAAGCATCCCAAACGTCCAGAAAATCCTTACAGGAGTGCAGTATTAGACAAAGATCTCTTGCAGTCCACATTAAGCATTACAAAGGATAATTAATGTCCATTGGTGATGGACGTTAATAAATGTCAAGCCTCTGCTGAGACTAAGTTTGTGTCTCCCATGACAAGGAAAAACACTTTATAAATATTTCACTTTTCTTAAGGACTTGCTCCAAGCTACAAGATGTTCAGGTTTGAACCAAAAGGATGCAGCTGGGCTTCAAGAAATATTTAAGTATTTTTACTTTACTAAGCCACCCTGTAGCTTTCAAAAGCGGAAGAGAAAATGTGTGATAAAGTTTACTTTATAATTTGGATCCATTCTCTAGAGACCTATGATACTGGCTTATTGAGAAATATGTTATCCAAACAGATATGTGTACTCCAAAGTTATTTTTCTCAGCAACATCAGTTTCTAGGGCTCTATAAACTTTAATTTTTAAAGCTCCAACTCCAGATACTTTTATTAGCAATAAGTACTCTATTCTTTCAAGCTTAAGATGTCTGGTTTAAAATCTGTTTACAGATTTTTGTATTCTTGGCAAAAATAGTTACAATGACTGATATTACATTGTTAAATGTCCAATAATGTTAAGGTGACTTTCCAGATTTGTTATTTTTGTTTGTTTGTTGAAGTTGGACTTCAAGTTGGACAGCAAAACAAAGCCATGTTAAAACACTAAGGCAGGTGTCTGTATGTTATTTGTATAGACCAAGAGACATTTAGTTTAATGTTTCCTCTGTTAATGTGTATAGTACATTAGTGAAAAATACTTTGGGTAGAGCCACAGTAAAATGGCACATGAACATATATTAGGCAGAGATAGTCTTTGCCTAATACCTGCTGTTTAATTAAGTTTTGACTAGTTGTGTGTAGCTCTTAAAATATAGTTCTTCACTGTTTGTGGACTGTTATGTTGCCTCTTGTCTAAAAGCTCACCTAGTGTTCTTATGTCCTATTTTACTGATTGCACTGGTGGGAGACTTGTAAGGGAGACGTAGCTTCCTCCTAGGTTTTTATTGACACTCACAGGGCAGAGGCTTTGCACTTTTCCTGTTCTTTTCATTGAGATTTTTACAGTTCAGACTAAGCGAGAGGTCCTGAGGAAAGTGATCTTAGAGCTGTACATATAATGCGATTAATACTGGCAGCAATGACAGTGAGAGTTCTTGAAAAAGCAGACTCTTCTTTAAATCTCTCAGGTCCCATAATTTACCCCACCAGCATTCATGTAATTCTTAAACTATATACTTTATGAAACAGTATCCCATTGGTAACATGAAAACAAATAAATCGGAGAGAGATAGCTTGAGGAGCGTGAGCATTTCCCAATCAAATCACTTAGATGAGTAACTTCTAGGGTTTTCTTTGAGAAAGCATCCAGATGCTGCTTAGATTTTTAATGTTTCTGGGTTACATTTATCCCAAAATTAAAGGAAAGTCCTAGCGTTACAGTGTGACCTTGGGCTGAGGACTAATACCCCATTCGAACCTTACTCTGCGTGTGTGGTCCCGGACAAACTGGTTAGTGTCCACCTGTCACCTGTAACTCAACTTCTCATCAAGTTAGGATTGTAAGAGGCATGGAAATAAAGAACTTAGTTACTAAAGTTTTTGGGAAAATAAACATATAAAAACATTTGCTGGAAAACGTCACTGTTCCACCACTGCACAGGGTGATTTGTACCACATAGCCCTTTGTGTTTTTAAACAAAGCCAAATGGCAGAGCTCAACTGAGGCTGGAAAAATCTCTGCTATGGACTGTAATCATCCGTCATCCCTTAGAGAGGTAAAAGAAAAAAATCCCACTCCCATGAATGTCACCACATCATTTCTTATCCTTCAATCCCTTTGGCACAGCAGGGGGGCACGTGAAAGCAGTTATGCAGGCCACTGGCCTCCGTTAACTTGCCCCAACCTTATGGCACTAATACAAGTCAGATTTTGGGGTTCAAGAGATCATTATTCCTACCTTCTGTGTCATATTATTGATACAGTTTTATTAGGTAGGTATATATCTATAGCATTTTTCTTTCTCAGTAACATCTACCTTTCAGTAAGGATTACATTTACCCGTGTAAACCCTAAAAGTTTATGGACTAGGTAACAAACAAATTGGATCTTTTTTTTTTTTTAAACAAAACTATTCCTTCTCTCTCTGCTAAACACCTATTAGGAGGTCTTGAAGCTCTTTTGATTCTACCTTGATTTAGATTGTACATCACAGTAAATATTGTTTACTAATAAGCACCATGAAGAAATTTGTGGACAAAAACTATTTTGTCAAGATGACCTTTAGGGAAGAATACAGACAAGCCTTAACCATCATTTCTGTTACACATCTTGTGTGTCTCTGGGTGAATTCATATGTCCTTTTTCTCTTTGTTTATAAGTTAGTTTTACATGGAAAATGCTTACACCAAGGGACATTTATATATAAATTATGCTGCTTATATTTTGGCTTTCTGTAAACACAAAAATTACTCCTGGAATAAGTAATTCCACTCCAGAATACACAATGCAGATACATTGCATGCAAGAATGTTGCTTATTAAATTAACATTAAAGGCAATTATCTCTGGTATTTCTCTGAAGATTTTGGAACACAACGTAATAATAGCTTATCTTCTCCATTAAATTCACTGTGGCCCACTTAATCTGACAACGTAAAGAAGGAAAATGAACAATTTATGGGAGAAAAATGACTTGTCCTTCTTCTCAGAGAGACCTTTCTGCCACGTCCTGATTGCATTTGAACATGTCTCCATGCTAGAAAGCGTTAGCTAAAATGTTCTGGAAATTTAGTGCAAGAAAGCTGGAATAAGTTTACTGTCAGCTAACAGGATTAAATTGAAAGCTGGAAGCAAATCTCCTCCCTTCTTTCCAGTATTTTGGAATATGTTTCTAATTAGATTCATTTTAGTCTTAATCAAGAAAATATACATTGAGTTGGGAGAATGCAGATTGGTGTGGCATATTTTGTAAGAAGCAAGAAAGATGTATATGGCTGTATGTGGCCTGGCAGTTGAGGGAGACATACCTGGCAGGGCTTCTTACAGCTCTGTAAAGGTGCATTCTTTGCATAGGCATCTGTTCTGTGCCTTTATTCTGATTTATTTTGGAGCTGAAGTACTGGCCTGTCATTGTAGAGACGGACACGACACCGAATATCAAGTTACAGTAATTCTTCAATTATCCTTTATTTTATAAGCAGTGCCTTTTTATATACTCTACCATTCTACTTCTGCCCAATCCACTCTCACATCGCGCGCCAGCCAGCCAATACAATTGTTGATCACGCACTGTCCATGCTCTGGTCAAAGCCAGGATGTTTGCCAACCCTTAGAACGTTTATCACTGTGTTCACTTGTTTGCTCCGCTCTTCTCAGGACTCCCCAGTCTCTTCAAGGGTACACGGGTATCTGCTCAAGGTCAATGTTAAACTTGCATTCCGATCCCTCGGACCAGCCGAGGTCTCCCACACTGGCCAGCATGTGGGCAGGGTAGCTGGTGTGCCTGAGGTTGTAGCCTTGCTGCCCTAAGGCTACATGTGGAAGGGGAGAGATGAGAAGGAAGTCTCCTCAACCCTTTCCACTAACAAGGGAGGGGGAAAAAGTGCCCCCAGTTGGTGGGAGGGATCAATGGTTATGTCGTGTTTTGTCTTGTTTGGGATTAGTTGTAAGGCTTCTTTTTCTTTTTTTTTAATGTTAATATGGTTCACTCATAAATTCAGACTCTCTTCAGCCCCCAAATATGTATGCACTGTACAAAGTCTTCCTCTGACCAGAAAATTGGAGAAATATTAGATAACTTGGATGTCTGTCTTCATGTCAAAATCAGCTGAGGGATGTGAATATGTAGGAAGATTGAAACAAGTTATTTATTCATTAGAAATCAAAGAAAAGCAACAGGAATGGTTCTTAAACTGAATCATTTAAGGGCAAATTTTGTATGTTTCCAAGGGACCTTTATGCCTATAAATAATTCATGCCCTTCTATTTCTATAATGGTTTTGATTTTTTTCTCTGAAAATGTTTTTTATGACCAGGTCACGTGGTCAGAGTTATCCTTTAATGTCCTTTAATGTATTTTTTCACTTTATCATTTTTCCATTTTGCTGAGGAATACATTAGCCTTTGCTTCTTACCCTTGAAACATCTACTTTAACAGCAGGCTTTGAAGAGAAAATGAATAGTGAAACATTAGTTGCATCATAGACAGTTATGGGAGAAATTTTACCTGAAAGATAGGAAAGGAAAAAAATTGTCTCTTCTGGCTTACATGTAATTTCTTAAAATGCCAACTATGTTAAATTTATGTATTAAAACCAGAGTTCAGGCTTCTTCTAAAGATTTAAATACCGTGTCTTTTTTTTTTTTTTTTAATGAGTGTTTGTGTTCAAGCTGCTAGAAAAGGAATTATAGATTTGAGAATATAGCAAGACAGCATAGTGTTACAGTGGCCACCAAACAGGACCCCTGAAGCTCCTTCCTGTTATTCTATACGGTTAAGCTTCAACAGCACTTAACCCTTCCAGTAAATGAGACATCTCAGATCATTCGTATTTCTGTGGATTCAGGCTTGTAACACTGTTCTTCAATAGCCTCTCCCATGTCTGAATTTTGGATGTATTTGTTATGCTCTGTAATGAGGCATAAAAGTACCCCTGAAATCGATGTGAAGTTTCCACAGGGAGACTTTCAAACTCTGGGATCCATAATAGTACATTCCAAAACCAAATTTCAAACCATTCCAAAATATGTGTCCAAATCAAACACTAACTTTTCAGGCTACTGAATTTTTGAAAACAGATCAAAATCTTTATTCCAGCCATTTTTCTGGGACAAGATTCCTATTGACATTGAAGGATGCCTCAGTGATGACTTCGTTGGTCCCTCTAGAAAGCTGGGCAATTCAGAGGAATTGGAAGCATTCCCTTTTATGTATGCATACATATGAATTTATTTATTTATTTAAACAGTGCTGCCTTTCCAACCTCAGGAGAGTTTTCCTGTATTAATTGCCTCTGTGCTTAGATGCCTCCAATTATTAACCTGCAGGTGTCTCTAATCACTGTATATTCCCATTGGGTTTAGTTTGAGGGCTATTAGCTATGGTGGTTAAATACAACACACATTATGTGGGTTTTGTTTACTGTTTTATCCCTGAATTTGGCCTCAAAGACTCCAGAAAACAGTCATCAACAATCACTTCTTTTCATTAACTGCAATGCCTTGGATCACATTTTCCTCCTTCCCTTCTTTCTCAGGGAGAATATTTAAAGATGATACATAAGCTAAAGCAAAAAGAGTTTTCCAAACACTATTCCACAGAATTGAACTTGGAATACAGTTTAGCCATCCAACACTTCTGCTGTCCAAAGCCATAAAAATGCCACTTGGGAAACACACATATTTTTGCTAAAAATGCAGAGCTGGGATATTTGAAAATATAAGGAAGCAGTGGACTCTGTCTTCATTCGTATGGGCTTATCATGGCTTACTCAGCAGTAAAATTGTATCTAATTATGTTGGTACTAGACTGAATCTCTTTTAATTGATTAATTATAATTCACATGTAGATTAACAGCTTTTAAAGGTCAAAACCTTTCAAATTGCACTGAGTACTTGTTTATCTCTCCCTGTGCTGTGTAAACCTGGTATTCTATTGCAGTCTGAAAGCGACACCATAATTACAGATTCAGAGGATGACAAAAATTGATTAGCAACCAGGGCTGGTTAGGAACAAAGGAACTGAGTCTCGTTATTCTTCTGCTTTCCCTCCTGAAATGCATGAGCTTTGATTGTATTTTGGAGTATAAGATTTTTGACAACCTAAGGTGTTTCAGAAGTGAGCAAGCGCTGTTTAAGTAAAAGGTATCATTGATTATGAAGCTGGCACACTGCAATCAAATATATATTCTTTCTTTAAAGTCTGAATAGCATGAGATGCTGGTATTACTACTTTTTAAACAAGAGGCATACTGATGCAAAATTAGTTAAACAGTGTTTAGTCTAATACTCCATTATACTTTGTTCTTCCTCTCACTCAGGTGCTAACAGAGAACACTATTTTTTTGTGCATGCCACCCCAAGGGCCTCAAAGTGGTTGAATAAAACATGTTATTTTCACCTGCTGCAAATATCCCCAGTGTTTTCTGTACTCTACAAGCAGCATGTGATTGTCATCACATTTTTTAAAGTGCTCTAAGTGACAGACAAAAATGAAAAATATAAAAATTTTCATTTGTGGTGGAAATGAAAATACACTTTTCACATCATGGAATTTGCCCTTGGTACTAAGAGAAGGACTACTTATTCTTTCCACTTTTGAGGTATGATATAGAAAAACAGTGGCTTGTTGTTGCTAGTTATTCAACATATCTTGTGATAAAATTAGCATTCTGCATTTTTGAGTGATTGTTTTTGTGATCCTTGATATTCTGTTGAAATAGAGAAAATCTAAACCTGAAGAATGTTATCCTCTTTAAACAATATGAAAAGCCTCTTTGGAGCAATATTTCTCGTTTGCTAATTTGCCAGCAGAAAGTGAATAACATCCATTCCTAAAATATCCTATTTTGCACAGGAGACAAAATTAAGGAGACAGTGAAAGTCATTTGATTTTGGGTGTGCAATTAAGAGCACAATACAGTTTCTCAGAGAAAACAGAAAACAGAGACCAAACTGGCAGGGCAGTTGATTGGAGAGGGCAGACCTGGAGGGAAGAGCTGTCTGTCTTCTAGGTCTGAAACCCGATTTTCTAAGTAATGCTTGAATCTGAGATTGCTGGATCCTTGCAAAGGGGATGATGCAGTGCAAATTCCCTGAGAAACCTGCTCTGTGAATCTCTGTCTTTCTCCAGAGTGTGCTCCTATCCCACACTAATATAAAAACATAGTTAGTCAAACACAATGGTGTAAAAAATACAATGAATGTTATTTCTTAGTCATACATGTCTTGTCTGTCTATATTCAGTCAGCTTCCTTCCACATTATTTTTCATTTCTAGGCAAAACACTACTGAACACAGTTTATAAGGTTGTCCTCTTCTCTTTTGTAAGTGATTATGAGTATGGCACACCTTAAACACAAATATATAAATACATATATGCTCTGTGAGTCAGGTAAGATACATGGGGACAGAACTTGAAAGGTAGGAAGATTCTTCCCTGTTGAGTTGGGTTTATTACAGACAGGTGTCCTTAGCACAACTCAGATTTTAATGCTAAAAAACATCTTTTGATGAAATCGTAGCCTCACTGGACTTGATGTCAATTTTTGTAAGAACTTAATTTCACCCTTTAAAAAAAAATTTTCAAAAGGAGCAATATAAGTTACATCTTCTAAGAGCAAGGAGTGGGAGATGTTGGACAAAAACACAATAGCATTAAAGTCTACCTAAAGTTATTTAAGTAGTTTTGCAGGGCAGGGCATATTGTGAAGACTGCTATCACTCAGATTGAGAGAAGATAAAGTATTAAAACCAGAGGAAATGATAAATGTCAAAGTGAATTTTGGCATGGTTAGTAAATTTAACAGAGTCAGAAGGATGTTACTTGGAAGATATCTGTAAACAGTAGTAAAATAGTTATAAAAATAAACTTTAAATGTTTGCATTCACTCCACAGAGAGCAAAAGACACATATGAACCATGAGTCAGTCACAAGTTGGTAGACCATTTATTTCTGGGTATTACTAGGGTAGACAGCAGTGCATTGTCAGCCCACATTTTGTAGGGGAAAGAGAGAGCCAACTCACAAAAAAAAAAAAACAAACCCAAAAAACAAAAAACACCAAAAAGCAAACAAAAAAAGAGGCTGGGGTGACCAGTGAAGGGAAAGCTTCTGCCCTGTCCGTGGCCCTACCTTAGTGGTGCCAGGGAAGGTGCCATGGGGCCAGCTCCTCCTGTAAACCCTGCAGCTGCTCCCAGCATTTTCAAGGTGGTTTCCCTAATGCTTCCCCTCTGTGAGCAAGGCATTGAACACAGTGCTCCATCAAGACTGAATTTTTACAAACATTTCAGACCCCTTCTTGTCATCCGGTGCTAAACACTGCTTTGCTTTCTGAATGGATTGAAGTAAATTTCCATCCTGCCTGCAAATATCATTAATTGAGTCCTGGTACAAAGTATACACTGAGGGAAGGGAGACACCATTATTTCTGATAGTGGTGCAGATTATGTAGTAACTAAATTTGATTTTCATTCATCTGACTGTTACAACAATGAAATCAATTTAAAAGTCACAATTGTCAGCAACTTGGCAGAATAACAGTAAACATCTAAGCAAGATTGGCAAGGGAACTTTGAGATATTAAGGAATTGTGCATTTAAACAACATTAATCCTCACTTTCTTTATAAGCTCTTCCCCTTCTAGGCTCCTTGGAATTTAATTTGGCTCTGGCTCAAAGGAGTTGTGAATGGAAGTAATTTAAAGATGGATGGATGTTAATTTAAAGATGCCGTCATTTTCTGACAGAGCTGGTTACTGAAGTGTAAGAAAACGTATAAAGAAGATAGTGTGTAATCAGGAAATGCCAGTCAGGCAACAATTTGGTAAGTTGATGAGAAAGACACATGATGCTTCTAATAGCCTGTAGTCTCTACCAAATACAACACATTTGATAAGCTAATTTCTGCTACGGTACACAAAGCAGATTTCCTAAACAGCATTACACAATTGTGTATGTTTATAACATAAATGGAGATAATTTTTTTTTAAATAAGAGTAATATCAATATTAGCTCCACTAAGCAGTAATGTAAATTGTTTAATATATAAACATTAGCATGAATTGGAAAATTAATTAAAAGAACAAGTCACTATAATTATGATAAATAAAGCTTATCTTTATTGCTAGCATGCTTCTCCAAGCAATCTGTCTAAATGAGAGGAAATTATATACCATCAACTTTCCCAAGAGCTAAAGTCTCATTTTAAGAATCAGGTATGCTACTCTGAAATAAGAAAAATATCTGCTTACTTACCGTGTTTTAAGGAGGATTATAGAGAGAGGCTGAACCTGATTTGCCACCTGCTCTGCACATCCAGAATACAATTCTAGTCCCATTTAAGTTATTGACTTTTGTCACTGAATTTCACTTGCTGCGGCTAATTTAGTCCGATTTCTATGCCAGGGAAGCTAGTCATTATACTCTAATGATAATGTACATGTAACCATTAAATATGCAACAGTTTTCAAACTGGGCCATTTGAATTTGTTTGCTGTTGTGACATTTTTTTACCTTAGTACTCTCAAATAATATCTAGTATATTTTCATGTTCATCAGACTCTAGTCACCACTTAGAGAGAAAAAAATAAGTCAACAGAATTTTCTTACAACTTTGTTGAGCTACTAGAAAATATATGATCTACCTCTCCTTCCTTTTCTGCCTGGTCTTGTGCATGTCTTCTCAATAATTTGTTTATTCAATATAGTGAGAGGCAACGAAATATTTAATTATTCATGTTATTATTGAACAAAGAAACATTGTGTTGAAATACACATGCCGTATATTGTTGAGTTCTTCATTGTTGCTTTAACCCAATAACTCTGGTAATCACCTTTCACAACTTCCAAAAACCATCTTCTGAGTTCAGGTGTAGAGAAAAATGAAGTAGATCAGAAGATATTTGGGAATATGTGGGATAAGAAGAGAGGAAATAAAAGTAAGCAAAGCAAATCTCTGGCCTTTATTCGGTACTGTGCAAGTCTGGTGTAGCCGTGGGCACCTTCTCCTCCTCCGCCTCCTGAACCTGGCATTGGACCACTCTGGATGTGCTTGGTCAGCATCTCAATCTCTTATGCTGGTCTGCCATCACAGTACACAAGTACTGCTGCTGGGGGGAATTAGGAATATATGCAAATGAGATTCAGATCATTACTTCCTATGTCATCTCAGTTGCATAATCATATAGTAAAATTGCGTGTTAAGTTGAACTAGAACTTGTGCTTGCAGTTATCATTCCATAGCAGAACAGTTGCATTAGCTGGGACGGATTTTTTTTCCAAATGACATCACGCTCTTATGAATCACTATCTGGATGCGCCCCCTAGAAAAATGGCTTTATCTCGTGTTGTTGGGAAAAACTGGGCTCCAAGTTTTAATCAGTGCCATAAATAGAGGAGGATGCTGATTTATTAGTTAATTGTCTAGTGTAGATGTTCACACATGCATATGTGGCACGTTGACAATCTTGCCATTGCTGATTGTTGAAACCCTTCATGCTCATTTTTTCCGATTTTCAACTTCTTACAATACTCAAAAAAACCCCATTAACTGGAAGATATATTCCCAACCAGCTTTAATGAGAAAAGTGTGAACTTCCTCTTAAAACCACTTGCAGACCATACACTGTAAAATTGTGTACATTTTACTTCCTGCCTCATTTCACCATACAAATGACATACTGAACGTATATAAAATTCTTGTATTGGTGCCTGCAAAGATTTCTTTGACAGAGGTTGCACTACTGGTTTCAAAACAATGTCTCTTAGTCATCTTTGCAGCAGCACTGAAGTCGATTAGCCAAGATTTGCAAATTATCTGTCTAAAACCCACTGTGCTTGAATTGATAAGGTACCACAGTGTTAAGTATCTCTGTATCTGAAAGAATTTTTATAATTTACTGGATTTATTCTGACTTCTGCTAATTGCAGTATTCCCACTAAAAAAATAGAAGAGACAAAAAACATTTACTATAAATAAATTCTAATTGGTAAGCAAAGTTTTTATGCAGGATGCTTACTGGATTCAAACTATTCACTCTCTTCCCTTTGAAGTCTTTGTGTTGTTTGGGTTTTTTTTTTATGAGTTCTGGAGGAGAGTTTAAAAAAGCAGAAGATTATTTTAAATTTTGCTACAAAAATTAATAAACCTCTGTGAGATTTGTCATTTCTTTTTGAATTCACTTCATAAGTAAGACATGTTCGGCTTAATTGGTTCTTGCAATGAATTCCCGGTAAAACCTTCAGGAACAAATTTTGTTTATCGCCAACTTCTATTCATAGAGTGTTGTGCTTCTGTTAAGCTAAAGAAATAAAAACCAAAGGCCAGATTCCCACCTGAACTAACATGAAATCAGCCTCTCACCATATTTCTCCACTGGGGAACCAATCCTTTAAAGGGGAGGGGAAACCTGAGGTCCTCATAAAATTTGTGGTCGTTTAAAAATCTTGCATGTGCCAAGTTAAAGGTGTTAGCCCTAGTGTCTTGGTGAAATTCCAAATTAAATATTTATGTTCTGTGTACCTGAGACCTCTGTCAAATTTCACTTAAATATTATTTCTTTCCCTAGTGGCACCCATCCAGTATAGTTGCTGTATTTCACTGATGCTTTCATGCTTTGTGATGGTAGTCCAAACTTTTGTGAACATACAGAATATGTAAATACAGTGCATTTAAAGGAATTAAGACATTTCTGCCTCCTTTGGCAAGTTCTTTGCATCCAGTTAAACCGTTACATAAAGGAACAAAGAGGAGTCAAAAAGGAGATAAAAACTGTGATGATAATTCAAGGAGGACTGGCTATCTATACAGCCTCCCTGGAAGTACTAGCACCATCATGCACAGTGGCAGTAGGACAGAACCAGTCATTAAGATTTCTTGGGAAAAAATCCTAAAATTCAGGCTACATCCCAGCCAGCTGACAGGAATTAACATCATTATGAAATGTGGGATTTTTGCCACGTTCTGCCAGACAAATGGGGAGGGCACCTGGTGGCAGGTATTGCCAGGCACAGGGACTGTACAGCTTGGGAGGTATGAGAGAAAATGTAGCATGCCATGTTTCCACAGACATGTAGGTTTTGTCATATTCTCCCAGAGACCAGTGGTCAGTTTAAGCTCCGGTGTATGAACACTTCCACCATCCATATGTTTTTAGATTCCTGGATCAAATGCTGGAAGCCTGCAGCTGCACTGCAGGCATTGAGCAACAGGGCCAGTCAGTAAAAAGCTGTTATAACTGGTAAACTCCTTCTCTTCTTTTTAAGCTGAAGAAAATCTGCTGAAATGCTGACAATGAAGTCCATGTCTTAACTTTTAATTTACACCAGTTTATCTATGAGGAAAGTTTTTATGCTGCTTACACAATTCAGTCATCTGAGCAGGAAGGTAAATAGTAAATATAGACATACACGTTTGTCATTTTTTTATTAAAAAAAATTATAATTTTTACTATAAATAATCTTGCTGTTTTCATAATTCATTGGGGGAACATTTCCTTTCTATATAGCAACATAGTGCTGGCTTATCACGGCTCAATACAAAACAGAGGGCAATGACACAGTTAAAAATAGTACTTGTTAAACTGAAAAGCCAGTTGTTAATTATACAGTAACTGTCTGGAATATGGATTTTTATTATTTTGAATTATGTTTAGTAATATAAATATATGTGAGTCTGCCAATATATCTGGAAGTTAATCTGAATAAATTAATCATTTTGAATGGGAGGAGACTTCAAAAATCTTTTAGATGAAAATGTGTGGATGCACAATTCATTCATAAATACAATTTAATAAAAATATTACAATTTTGTATTTCTCTGTATTTTAGATGTCATTTTTTCGAATTATCTAGCACAGAAGCAGAGTCTCTGTAATACTCACAGGCTATTGTCTATCCTATCCTACGAATATAGACACGAGAGTGGGAAAGAGAAAGACCTCAGTGTGTCCCACCCCCTGCTCTGAATTTCTGACCATGCTGATGTGGTTCGTCTGCAACACACAGCAACGTGGTCTCAGTGGTCTAGAAACAGCCCAAGATCAGGGATTTGATGGAAGGAGGGATCTAGGATCTAAAAAGGAGAAGTAGCTAGAATGAAAAAAAAGTTAGAAAGATCCCTTTTCAGAATAAATAGGTTCTTTGCAGTTGTTTAAAAGTTTGATTTGAAATAGTTGTAATTACTTTCTTTACATGTTAGTGGTTTTTCTCTGCACTGACCATTATATGCAGTGTTTGTAAGGTATACAGCTGAAATGCGATGCAGGCCCTGCCACACTTTAAGTAGCAAAAGATTCTTCAGCAGAGTGTTATTGCATGTAATTTGTGGATTTGTGCCAGGAACTGTGGAAACTTTAGAGCAGCGCCTTTTGCCTCATGTGTTATTTCCGCTGCCTAGAAGAACACAACTCATAGTAATTCTAAAAAGGGCAACAGGGATAATTGGGTTCCTGCTGCTACACATGTTTATCAGTGCGCTACTGCCAGATGTAGGACATATGCTACAAATGGTCTTCCTATCCCCAAAAGGAAAAAGAGAACCCACCCAAACCAAAACCCCTTAGGTTTCCCCACTTCCTTGCAGACATATTAGTATAGCACTGGGACTAAAGCCAGGAGGTTCTTTTAGCTTTGACACCCAGACCTCTTAGATTAATGCTTTTATTCAACTGACGGGTGTAGATGAGGGATTGTTTTAATTTTGAACATGGGATAAAAAGTCCTAGCTTTGCATGAGAAATTAAGAGACTGTGTGTGGTGTTTAGATGTGTACATAAAAGTTTATATAACTCATGCTTTGTACGTGGCTAGTGAAGACTGTATTACGGCTCATATTTCAGTGTATAGATATTTTGCCTAACATGCAAAAAACAAAGCTTAATTTCAGCTTTGCTCAAAATAAAAACAGTTGAAAAGCAAAAAAATCATGTTTAATTCAGAATTTTGTGAGTAAAGAATTTCACTGGACTCTAAAGGCACTTTTTTTTTTTTTAAACTGCATTTCAGGAAACTTTTAAATTATTAAAAAATTTTAAAATGCTTAAATTCCTTTAAAAAAATTTCTATTTAGGAGTGATTGTCTTTAAGCAAGTCACTGAGCTGGAACCCAGAATCTCTGTCTGACAATCCAGATACACTTTAATTTTATAGTGCAACTCTACTGAAGTTATTTAATCTTACCATGTGTCCTTCTTCTTTATCTGCAGAAGCAAAAATCCTGTTGTGCTGTGAAGTTACTGAGATAGTCCAATTTTCTTACAAGACTTTCAGAATAGATATAAAACACATGAGGGGAAACAAAATTGACAGCTTTGTGTATGTGGAATAGCATGAGCCCTGCTAGGTTTTCTCTCTGTTAACAGACTGTAGACAGTAGTCAACCATCACTTTAAAAAACAGTGGATAATATTAATTTGCTTTATATAGGTCTCTGAACAGCCTCAGGGATGAAGCTAAACTTGTGTGGAAAACAAAAATTACTTTCAAGGCATAGAACTACTTGCAGTCTGTGGAATAAATTGGATTGAGGAGTGCTATGTAAGTAAAAGCTGAGGCAAAAGTAGTCAGTGGTGATTAGCGATTAAAAGTGTTTTGAAAAAACATGAACAACTAAAAAGAAATATGTGTGAAAGCTAATGCTGTAATAAAATGGAGCAGCTGGAGGTCAGGAGGTAGTGGGAGATAGACCCTGCATTGCTCCAGGGCAGTGGGATAATGCAACAAGAAATGTTGCTTCATTTTTTGTTTCATTATTATTTCCCTCTAGATGACGTTCTGGATAGACAGTTTGTGATTCAAGTGCACTGAGATACTATTTTTGTTAACACAAATGTTAGACAAAATAATATTTTGAAAATGCCAAGCCAGTTTAAAATGGCACATACTGTATGGACAGAATTTCTCTCTCAAAATGCATGCCATTTGCAAGTATGGATCTGATTCATATATATGTATCGAGAGGCAAATAAGGTTTCCTGTAAACACCAAATGAATCTTATTTATCTTTTTATACATTGCAGTATCTGTACAATAAGGGATTTATGTTCGCTTTACATTTAATATCTTAGAATAATGTCTTTAAAACAATGTAAAGAATTTGTTGTCTAAGTAAAGAATAACATGTAACCACAACTCTGAGGTGAATGTCACCTCAAGAAACAGAAATGTTTATCATGTGAAACTGAGGAAAACAATGTTGAACACCCAAAAAGCAGTATTTTCCCTCAAAATCTTATTTTGTTGATGATTGCGTATCCTTTCTTTTTAATGAAAGAAAAGGTCTTGGGAAAGTGCTTTTTAAATATCTGAAGTCATAGAATTAATTTGACTACAAATGGAAAATAATTTTAGCATCAAGAATGTTCCCCTTTAAATTTCCTCCTGCCAAGACTTATGACCAGAGCTACAAGGAGACTTTGCCAACAGTCTGAACTGTGTTCAGAAGCGACTAGGAAGTGAGTGCTGTTCCTGGAAAAATGATATAGCCTGCAGGTAACACCACTCGCCAAGCAGAAAAAGTGCACCTGGCACAAAGTAACGCTTTAGACTTCCTTTCTTTTCGGCAAAGTGCCTGAATGAATATGCTGGATTGTTGTAGGTATTTCAGCACAGGAGTTCTATCAGTTCGTTGGAAATCAAGCAGAGGGCAGCATGCAGATGCTTCAGAAAACCCATCCCAGGGCCTTCTAGGTCTTAAAAAACATGGCACAAAGTCACATCACTGTAGCGTTAAGATAAAATGTCAGAGACATGCTACAAATTTATAATTGGTTCAGACAAAGTTATTGGTCGTAATTTGTCATTATTTTTCGTGGGTAGTGGACCTTGTGTTATGGTCAAGATTATTCCTTTCATCCTTGGTATCTTGTCTCTCTGTTGTAAGAATTACTCACATTCAGATTATTATGTTGTATTTGTTGGGCTGTTTCCCTGGTACCCCTCCATGGAATATGTATTCCTTTACAGACAAGTCTCATTATTTCTGTAAGAAAAACAAAAACAAACAAACAAACAAAAGCTGAAGCACAGCAGCTGAGACCTGTATGTAATCTGCATCTAAACTGGAAACTAAACTTAAACCTTGGATTTTTAGTCTGTTATTTTGAGGCCAGTGAGGCCAGTGAGGCCATTCTCATTGCTTCTGCAGGAACATTAGATAAGATTCCCTCAAAAGAAGAGCAAAGTGAGGATAAGACAAGGTAAAATGTTCTGTGTATAGGCAGTAGTTCCCTTTTGTTCTATCCAAGATCATTAGTAGTAAGAGAGTATATATGTTGTTAGCAGTGATAGAAACTCTTTGAAGAATGAGCACGTCACTTTGCACAAAGGCCCCAAAGTTTCAATGCATAGCAGATTATTTGAGCCTCTTTATTCTGGGAAACTTTACATCAAGAAGTTTAGAAAAGGAGCTGATTAGGTAAGGGAAACAACCCCAAATATAAAGATTGGTTTGTTTTTCACCAAGTGGCAAATTGTGCATTTCACTACACACTGCTAGTTACAAGGTCTTTCTAATGGCTGGCACAAGAACTTGCAATTACTTTTTCTCATCAGTATATTTAGTATGACATGAATATTCTGTTATTTATTATATATACACAAATTGTGATCATCTTGACACAAAGCACCAAATGGCATTTTTGGAAGAAAAAAAGTATATTTCTTGTGAGTTTCAGTAAAATTTTTTGAGAATAGTATAAGCAGACAAGTCTGTTTGAAGTGAATTGTATTTTGAGAACAGGATATACAATTTAAGACCAAGAAATACTGTGCAGATTTCTCCTTGGAACATGTCATAATTTCCACATCCGTGCTTTGAGTCTTAAAAGAAATTGCTGCTAAGTACATTTACTATTCCACATTTGAGTTAATTCTAGAGCAGTACTTTGATTTTTGATCCCTAATGCTTTATTGATGACCCCTTTTCAACTGCCCAGAAAGGACCACGTTGCCTAAAATGCAAGACAGTTGCTGGAATCCACATTAGTTATGTCCTCCTGCTCCCTCTGAGCAGAAATTGCCAGCTGAGCAGGACTGTAATGAATTCTTATGTGTTTTGTAGTGTGAACTGCCATCAATTAGGAGCTAAGCTGAGACCATCAAACTCATTTTAATTAGAACCTCTGATTGGATTTATGCCATGATCTCAAAGGTAAAAAAGTGGTACAGAGATTTGCCATCTTTTCCAAGTGAAAATTCTAATTCTAGTCCACTCTCGTTCCTCACTATTGCTTTCCCTTTCTTGGTGTGAGCGTGTGTGTGTATGAGGTTAAACTTTATTTTCCTCAGTGGGTAGTGGAGATGTTCATACACAGACTACTGGGCTGAGAGCATCCCATTATTCCGTCCCTGTCATACACCATTCCATTTATACTGGCAGGCAGAAAAGCAATTTTATCTCTCACATTCTCATTCTATATATTTAATTTCTAATGAGATTCAGAGATGCTCTATTCCCAAGGCACATTATTTTCCATTATTGCCACAATACAATATAATGTATAAAATAATAATAGAGAATAATAATAATAACTAATGTGTAATCATCAAGCTCGTTCTGTCTTGAATCTGTTGTTACAAAGTCTGACAATTGAATCCTAGTAATAAGAACACCTAACCTCTGGATGTTTCAGCTTGGAAAGATAATTTCTTATTAGGTTGTTTTATTATTATTATTATTATTATTATTATTATTATTATTATTATTATTATTATTAACCTTCACAATCTGTAATTTGAAATTCACAATTAGAGTTCAGTTAGCCATAACCAGTTCTCTGAAATGCAAAATGGTTTCCCGTATGGCTGGAAAAATATGCAAATACGCTTTTCCTGATGCTGAATATGTCTGTGCATTACATGCATTTGTATGTATAGAAAATTCCACACATAATGTTCTCTAGAATAGCCTTCATACTGAACAGCTTTGAGATCAGTGAACCTTACAAATGGAATGATAGCTGAGGGATAGTTTTAGGGTTCACACACAAAAAATCTATAGGGTCCTATGTAAATAGCTGGAGGCTAGAGGAATTAGACAGAGAAAAATTGCATCTGCTCAGCGAACAGACAATTCTGACCATGTTGTTGACCCATTAAGTCACCTATGATAGCACTGAGACAGAAGCCAGGGGACTTTAGTTCAATCCTCAATTAGGTCATCCAATCAAAACATATTTAGGAATATATCTAACCAGACGAGGTGCAGGAAGCCTCAACTCGTGCCCTTTCTGTATCCCATGACTAAACCTCAGTGAATTACATCAGGAACAAAATAAAGATGCAACCACTGCTACACCAAAAGCTTGTGGTTGCATTAAAAACATCACTTAGGTATAAATATACATTCATATTGATGTCATGTTTCAGGACCCTTTGTTGAGACTTAGATGTATTTACACCTCAATGAGTATAAAGAGTTATTGAAACAGTATTATACACATAATTCCTTTCTCCATGGCTTCACTTTTTGTTGATTTTTAGGCCAGGTCCCAATTTTAAAAATATTTTAGGGAAGAGCCTCCAAAGTTAGACATCATGACCTGGGCAAGCCAAATCCTGAAGAACAAGAATTAATAGTTCTCAATGACATTTCAAGGAGATTCAGGGGGTTTTGTGGCGTTGAAAACATTTCAAGCCATCTTTATACAGTTCAGAAACAATCCTGTCTTGTGAAAAATCCAATATTTGAACAAGTAATTTTTTATCCATTACATGTATAATCTGATAACCCAGTAAGTCCAGGTTCTTGGAAAAGCAAATCACTTTACAAGTATAAAATGTCCAGTGCAAAAATGAAGAAGGGGGATCTTGGGTTTCAGAATTCTCTTTTGGACTTATGTTTAGAAACAAGCTAAAAAATGGATATCTTGTTTCCTAAAGTGTTTCCAGTTATTGCCATCATGGATATTATGAACTCCTTTTCTAGGGAAGGGTGTCTTGTAACCTTTGGGTATGACCACTTATCTTGTAGTACATTGTGATAGCTGCTTAGGAAAAGTAACTCACCTGCAGTTTCTATGATTTAAAATAATGTTTATATAGGGTTTCATTTCCTTGTGCTTTCCTTTATATTACAATCGTAGGTTTTGGTCATCAGGTGAAACCAAATCACTCAAATGGGCATTGAGTAGTCACAGATACAAAAGTTAATACCTTGCTTTACTGAAATAACTCCATATTCTTCCTCAATCAAATGGTCTGTGCACAGCCTGATGTTTATTAATTAGATGTGTACTTATAGCAAAGTTTTTTATTATAGTAAAAAAGGTAAAGCTCTCATATGTCTGGGCATAAGCCTCTGGTAGGAGGTATAGATAAGACAGTATCTGGTGGACTGTGGTTCTCACCCAGGATTAGCCATCCCTTATGTGTCGAATGTGCAGAGGGAAAGAACCGCTAACAGGAAGCCTCATGATCCAACTTCTATTTATACTGATTCTTTCAGACAAAATTTTAGAACAATGCAGAGCAAAAGGCTTTCAGGCAAAGCAACGTTTCTCTGAACTGCCAGTCCTCTTACCGTTGCAGCCTACATTCAGCAGAAGCATTTTTCCCCACTCCACCTTGTGAATCTTCAACTGAGTCAAGGAAATAATATGATGTTTAGCAGACTCCAGTCAACTAAGATTACATTCTTTGTACCATGAGAGTAAGGGAGAAAAACACATTTGTTGAGACCAAAGGGCACACAGGGGCAGCCCCTGAGTAATTCAAACATAAACAGGAAAGAAACTTGATAGAAAAGCCTGGCGCTGGTCCATGTCAGGGCTAATTACTGCCACTTTTTTCATGCAAAGTTCTGCATTAATAGGGTAGAAGAAGTAGGGAATAGAGAGTGTGCACATCTCTTCAAGGGCACAGCTTCACCTTTAAAATCCTTTGCTTGCTCTTGGATTTAGAAGAATCTATAAGAACTGTTTCAAAAAATGTGTTCTTTGAAACACACTGTCAAAGAAAAAGAACAATTCTGATTTTATTGACATTAGAATAAAACTGTTGTTAGGTAGGATTTCACAGTTGTTGTGGCCTTGTATTTCTTTAGTCAGAAACACTGGCAGATTTGTTTTATAGCAGGTCAATCTTATCTGTCTAGCATTATGCAACCAAGCAGTCAATTTGTTTTCTCCTATAAATATCAGTACTTTTGAAGTGCATTTTATTCATTTAGCATTAAGACATTGTGAATGTAATAGCTATTTAAATAAAATGACAGCTGTAGGATTTAAATGGAAAAGCTAAAAGATGTTCTATTGCTTAAGATAATCATGGATATAAAACAGTCTTCCTCTTCAGAAGTTTTGGCATGACCCCGAAAATCCTGCTGCAAAGTGTAAGTCCCTAACCTTGTAAACAGTCCATCTGGAGGCAGCGGACTAGCCACTTGGGTGATGGATTCTAAGAGAGGAGAGAGAGAAACAGGAAAAGATTTTTTAAAAATAATAATAATAAAAAATAATAATAACAACAAAAAAAATCCAACCCACCTGTTTTAGTAAACTAAAATTCCCAAAGTGGAATTAGTGGCAGAATGCCACTGATTTAACAGAAGACGAAAGGAAGAAAGACTTCCAACCGTTGCAAATTTTTCAGGGTTTTTTTTTTAGAAGTCCTCCATTTCCATTTCATGTGTTAGAGGACATCGTCACTGGAGTGAAAAACAATGAAACTGTCTGAGCAAATGGCCAAGCTCCTTTCCCCCTGAGATTTTTCACAAAATGGAGACAAAATTCATGTTCCATACCAGCCAACTTTCTCACAAGTGGAGTCCAAAATAAGCTGTTCCTAATAAGTCTGTTCCTGTAGTACTCTAAAATGGATGTGTGTGTGTGTGTGTGTGTGTGTGTGTGTGCAAGAAAGAAAAAAAAAAGTCCTTGGAACTGATAGACCATTGATTATCATTATCTGTTTAATTTTTCCTTGAACTTAATGCCAAACAAGTAAGGGTTCATGTTTTCCAAATACCACTTTGATGTTTTATTGATTGCTTTTGTCAAAGTGAAATGTCTGAAAACCAGAAAGTTGCAATAACTTTGTATAACATGTGTGATACCACTTTCTGCTGTTTGTAGTCAAAGACATGCATTGTTTACTAATGGCTTGAGATAGCTATAAGCTGATTTTATGTGTGCAGCCTTGCACACCCTACATATCTGTGGTCAGTGCCAAGCGTTAAGTGTTCTCAGAGTTCAAAAATATCTGTAGCTTGGATGTGTTGCTCAAGTGACATCATTCAAGCAATTTTAGCACATTTTATGGAGGCAATATGAATACCACATTTTAAATTTGCCCAGGCCTTCTTGCCATTTTTATGTCAAGAGCTGGAAAATACTCGAAATTAGATCCTTTAGTTTCAGTCCTGCTTACTCTTCTGCATGCATGGAAAAATGTGGTTACTCTACAAACTGTACTTTTTAGTGTGTGCACAAGTTTGCGTTCTCAAGGCCAAGAGCATTTGATACTTCCAGGCAGATTAAGAGCAATTCTAACAGCATAAATGCAGGACACAGTATAAAGGCAAAGACAAATCTACTGTTTTGCTGAAGGCCATTAAAAACTGTGATTTTTGGCAAACCTATCCATTACTGTGTTAAACTATAACAGAGATACGTTCAGAGGGGAAACAGTATCCCCTTTGTTGAGCCAGAAAAAAAAAAAATCCTGTTTCCAAGCTGCCCTTATAAATTCTTACTGAACCCTTTCAAGTAGCTTGCCAAAACATTAGGCAGTTTTAGGAGAACACTGGGGTGCAGATTAATTCTTAATAAATTGATTGATATCCCCACTAGCAAGCAAGCAAGCTGTGTGCTCAATGCCATTTAGGTCCTGTGTATCTGGCAGTTTCTTCTATAAATTACAGTTTAATTCTTTAAAAGACCAATGTGTCATCTGTATTAAAAGTCTTCAAGTTCTTACAGTTGTTTCACATTATAGCTTATTGTATTACAGTTCTGGTATATTCTTTCTATAAGTAATCTTGTGGGAGCCAAAGAAATAGGAGCCCTTCAGAGTGCAAAGGCAATGACTTTTCCATGTTTCCGTTCTACACTGTGGTAATGGGGGGGCAATTTGAAGAAACTCATGGAAGATTCCTAGGCATCTAGGTTTCTTAAAATTTGATTCAATCTTCAATAATTTTTGATTTTCGTTTCAAAAAGGGATCTGTGGGAGGCTAGTGACTTCTCACAGGCAGTAAATATTCACTGCGTGTTGAGTTGAAAGAGGTTGAAAAAAGTCTTTAATAAAGTAAGTTGTCAGGGAACAGCAGAAGTGTACAGCATATACATTTCCTTGCACAACTTGGACCGACTATAATCATGGATAATGGATATATTTTGGACAGGTGACAACAGAGCTGCTTTTTTTTCACTCCCCTCCATGTTCATGTGAACCCTAAGAACGCATAAGTGCACTTCATGGGCCCCTCTTCAGGTACTCATGGACAGGCAGCACAAAGCGGTTACCTGGTTTGTTCAGCTCATTGGTCCTGTTCCCCGTGTATTGCTAATTACCTCCCAATACCCCAATCAGGGCTTTGGTCCTGTGTTATCTCCTATGGGTGGCGTTATTTTGGAGGCACAGGCAGCCTGCCATCCCTGTCCCGATGGGGAGTTTGCTGGAGGGCGACCACCATTGACAAGGAACACTTGACAAGGAGCCTCCAGTGCCCTGTGCGCTGCTGCTGCTGCTACCAATCCTACCCATTTCCACCCTGCACCAGCCTGGTCGGAAAGCTGCCCAGGACAAAAGGAACAAGGGGGGACTCCCAATATGTCTGGCATATAATTTCTGGAGAATTAGTTGTATACTTAACAGCAAACATTAACTCCCAGAAACATAAAACTCAGTTTCAGTTGGTCTGGTTGGGTCTGGATGGCAGTGGTGACTGACTGGCATCCCCAAAGAGGCTGAAAATTATCAGATAGAGAAAAAAAGGGATGAAAAACTACTTCAGGTGTAAAATCAGCCTACAGATAAAAACGTATTATCATATGCATTTCCAATGGAAAAGTGTGAAGGAAGTATATGTAAACGTGAATAGCAATAATGTAATTCCTTTGAAAATTGTTGTCGTGGTTTGGGCCAGATTGGCCCAATCCGATGGAACGACAGATGCTCTCTCTCTCTCCTGCTCCGCTCAGGAGACAGGAAAGAGAGGGGAAAGAAAAGAGAGAAAAAGAGAGACTTAAGTGTTTAGTAGGAAATGAAATATACAAAGCCGTATCAAGCTCCCAGGATGACAA
>VFFE01009182.1:1869658-1898538 GCA_008921705.1 Burhinus oedicnemus | reverse complement strand
TCTCCTATGGGTGGCGTTATTTTGGAGGCACAGGCAGCCTGCCATCCCTGTCCCGATGGGGAGTTTGCTGGAGGGCGACCACCATTGACAAGGAACACTTGACAAGGAGCCTCCAGTGCCCTGTGCACTGCTGCTGCTGCTACCAATCCTACCCATTTCCACCCTGCACCAGCCTGGTCGGAAAGCTGCCCAGGACAAAAGGAACAAGTGGGGACTCCCAACATGTCTGGCATATAATTTCTGGAGAATTAGTTGTATACTTAACAGCAAACATTAACTCCCAGAAACATAAAACTCAGTTTCAGTTGGTCTGGTTGGGTCTGGATGGCAGTGGTGACTGACTGGCATCCCCAAAGAGGCTGAAAATTATCAGATAGAGAAAAAAAGGGATGAAAAACTACTTCAGGTGTAAAATCACCCTACAGATAAAAACGTATTATCATATGCATTTCCAATGGAAAAGTGTGAAGGAAGTATATGTAAACGTGAATAGCAATAATGTAATTCCTTTGAAAGTTGTCTATGTATTTGTCACAGATATTTGATTAGGAACTCTAAGGAAAATGGTATTTTATTTGTTTCAGCCATGGTTTTCTCAGGAATAAGCGTAACTTTCTACAGCAAATATGACACGAGGAGTCACTGAATTTTGACTGGGCAGGTGGTTGGTTTTTATAATCATTGTGAGCTTTTCCCAGTTGTTAACCTATAATTTTTCACACACATGGAACAGATGAATGATCATATGAAAGCCTTGTATTTCTTGTTTCGTAAACTGAGTCTATGCATATACACATTTAAAGATACAGTTAATTTAAAGATGAATATTCTGTAGGCACCATTAGAAACCATATTAGAAACAGTATTTTCTTAGAAAATGAAACTATCATACATTAAAAATGAGAGCAAAGATTACACTAAACATTTCTTTTTTTTTTTTTTGTTACCATATTTTTATATCATTCAGTTTCTGTCCTTTAATTTTCTGTGCATAATTATTTTCATGGATATTTTTCATCCTTTCATGTTATTTTTTGGAGATACTGGATGCACTTGTAATTTCCAGTTTCCAAGGAAATGCCAATTGTTTAGGTTTACAGGTATTTCCTTTTTGAAAATGAGGTTCCTGGAAAACATTTCCCAGATATTTGGGATGAGAGAGCGTAAATTGTTCTACATTGGCCAAGAGTATACATTTGAGACTAAGTTAGACACACCCAGAATTGTTTCATTTAACCTTCTTTGCTAATTTTGCTTCTAAGCCAAATTTCAAACCTGTGTGTAGTACAGAAATAGTAGACTGTACAGGGATGCCAGTGATTAACACTCATGTATGTGTGATTGAATTCACACTTGAGTTTATTTTGCAGCTTACCTGGTCAATAAGGGGCTGGAAAAATGGCAAATGCAAAGCAGAAGCGATACATCTCAGCTTCACCTGAGTGTATAGCAACAAGTTTCTGGAACATACTCTAGCATCTGAAATAAGCTCTTTATTTCTTCGGAGAGGAGAAGTGAGCTTCTGAAAAGCATGATACTCAAGTCTTGAAAATAACTGGCATGAGTGGGCAGAGAAGGACTGTTACTGAACAGAAAGACTTTAAGCATTTCCTTTATTAAAAAAAAAAATCTTTGAAAATATCTTGCAAATAAGATTCTGCAGAAAAGGCATTAATGTTGTTATAATATACTAACACTTCACTGGATGTTTTGAATTATTTCTTATGAATCTATACTGTTAGAACTGCTAACTTTGCTCTCAAATATTCTGAAATTGTCCCTTTTGCTCAGTAGATAACATTTACTCTTGCATGTGTACACTTTTTCTGTTTCCTTTAGTTTTTTAGCCTTTCTGCAGATAAAAATCTAAAAATCTATTGTGGCACCCAGATAACCGTACCTCATATATTCATATACAGTATTCATGTACACTGTAAGAACACTGTGCTAGTGTCTAGCCAACTCAAAACCATGAGGACTGTGGCACTGTATTGATCTTTTCGAAGCTGTTAAATTGTACTAGCCTTTTGAAGTATATTTTTTTTATATATATATAGAATCCAAATAGTTTATATATGAACAAAAATATTTTATTTTCCATTTTCTTAGTAGGACCCTATAATAAAGATGGGATACCATAGGGGTTATTTTATTGTCTTGTTAGAATGCAGTACATTGATCCCAACTGCTAAATCATTTTTATGGCACATTAACAGTATCATGACATCAGGAAACATATCTTTCAGCTTGAGGGACATTTTTCCAAACCAAATATATCCCACATGAACACTGAAAACAAATCATAGCAGTCTATTCTATAGTGGACTAATATAGGCCAATTTCAATCTTAAAGTGTTTGCTCAAATCAGTCTTTGCCCAGACCTGGGATGACGTTTAAAGGTTTGGAAATAGCTGAGATTTTATTTAGGCTTTGTGTTATTCGCTTATCTTAAAAACATGTTTGTGTTCTTTTCTTCCTTTGGTGGAGTGCATTGGGTTTTTTAATCAGATATTGAAGAAAAGAACATCCATTCTGAAGTATATTTGCTACCACTTGTTGCTATTTGATATCACTGTGAAGAATAGTTAGATTAAGAAAGCGATGGATGATTTGGCCTTCCTGTATTTCAAAATGCATGTATTGGTCTCTTAGTCAGACTGTTGGTATGGGAAAAACTGCGTTTTGACTATCTCACAAATCCTCGGTAGCAAACATCACTTCTCAAGCAGGAAGGCCGAGCATCTGATTCTGATGTCAGATTTGCAGCATGCTTCACTTCATATTGGGAAAGGTTTTCTACTTAGCATGTGCACATGTAACTACCTTTCAAAGAAGAAGCCTTGCTCTGTTTATCTTTCTTTTTTCTTTATTCTATAATTCCTTCCACTGTTTGTTAATAGTGACAATTTGCCTCTATTTCAGAAATCAAAACAGTAACTACTGAAACACCAAACATTTGCAGTCTTCATTATTGCCTCCAGCCTTCCTTTGATATGCAGTCTCTGCTTCCAAATTAGCAAATGAATGTGAAATTGACTGGGATGGGGAAGGCTGAAGAAAATAATCTGAATGTAGTTTTAATATGTTCTCTTATGCTGCATTAAATCAGAGCTGATACCACCTTTTTAAAAGCAAAATGGATCCTAAGAAAACTGAGCCAGGGAACCTAATCCAAATTTTTTTCTAAGAAAAACATCAAGCGTCTGCTCAGAAAGAACATAGTGCCTGCAAATACCCAAATTTATCTTCCATTTCCAGCAAGGCTTGTCATCAAAAACTTACCCCCTCCTTTTATCTAACAGAAATACTTGGGCAAGTTCTGTAGTTGTTATTAACTATCAAAGTTTGTATGAACCAATGCCATTAAGTAAAGCTTGAGGATCCTCCACTTTTAACTTACTATTTTTCTAGGGAGAAAAAGATCTCCTTCACTCTTCAAATGACTTCATTACTAGGAGGATGGATACCAATTCTCTAGGGAGAACCCGGCACCTGTGCAAAAGAAAGAAAGTGAAATGATTGTGTTGCCACCTTGTTTTCCCAGACCGCTGACTCTCCGTATCTCTTCTCATGTGTCTGATGGGGAAGTGTAGTGATCATGCCCTTGATTTAGAGACTCAAGACTAACTTTTCAGTGATGATTATGACATGCTAAATTAGGTGAAAATAGTCTGATGAGTAGTTAATAATTCATTAGATAAATTATTTTTGTTTCTTTTTTCCTGTTCTCTGAGGTCGAAAAAACCTGCTGAAACTAATACAGTGGCAGTCTTAAGGTAGCACTCAAAGAAATGAAGACTACATACATGTCAATATATGAAGGCAAGTATTTATATCTGTGTGACTCGTTGCCGTAGTATCCTACCCAGAAGTATATACAATGGCAAAACATATCTCTGCTGAGAAAAATACAAAGTATATATATTTTGGCAACTGACTTCTGACACAATTTTTAAAGGGATTTTGTAGTAATGTCTGGGGTTTGTTTTAAATCTTAGTCACAGTGATAAAGCGTTATTAATGGCTTTCCTCCAATGTTTGTCTAGTGTGATTGTAAAACACTGAAAAAATAAAATATATACTACCTGCCTGAAAGGGTAGGAGGTGTGCTTGTCTCATCTCATGCACAACCTCCCCTCTCCCACGTAAATGCATACACATATGCACACACCTTCTATTTCTCTCTCTTTCTTTTAACAGCCTCTATATGCAAAATAAATCCGTGCTGTCAACCTTTTTAATTTACTGAGGGCTAGGTTTCGCTCTTTGTAACTAACTATGGGAATGAAGTGACTGGCACTTAATCACCCCTGGAGATGTTGTCCCCAAAGAGACACTCTTCTTGTACTGGCAGGAAATGGTTTACTTTATCTTATTCTACGTGCATCCTCCTCTTCAGTAACTTTGAGCATGCACAGCTCAGAAAGATGGTGCAGAAAGCCAAGTTTCATTTCTCTATTTCATGGGATAAACATTATGTGGATAGTTCTGGTTGCTCATCTACATATTCAGTCTGGAAGAAGGAATGTATCTTACAAGTGAACACAAGTCTGATGCAGAACAAAGGAAGCTTGGGCAAAACTGCATGTAAATCTTTCAAGGGCCCCTGAGCAAAGACTCTGAAAATAAAGGGGTTCATTTTACATTCCCATTAGGCTCTGAGGCTCCCCAGAGGACTGACATTTCTGTGCTGTTTGTGTTACTTTGGTGTGGACCGTCCGTCTGCTGGGAATATAACTGAGGCAGGCATTTGATTTCCTGTCAGCTACAAGATATCAATCAGATAGTGATCAAATGTTGTTGCTATCTGAGCCACCCTCTTGGTACAGATTAACACTATGAGCCCTCTGCACAGTGCAACTTGGTCTTCTCCACAGTCCTCAGTCTCTTTATGGAAAGTTTTTGCCAAGTACAGCCTTAAGACTTCAGACAGGACTTGTGTCCTGCAAGAAATTGTTACCTTAGAGTTTCTTTATTTCTTTATCAGACCTATGATGAGAGACATATATTGTACAGTGGGACCTCATTGTAATAGATGCTCTCTGCATATATAGCTGCGTTATAGAGTGGAATTTCCCTTTGAAGAAAAGAAGAATTTTAAGAGCCCAGCACTTCATTAATTGCAATGAAAGCTTTATGAGCAGTAACGAGTGGGAAAACTTACTATCCCCTGATTTTCAAGGTTTTGTGTTTTTAAAATGTGCGTCGATACTTTTAGAATTCAGCACAGAGCCACAGTGTAACTCTCATCATCCAAAGTACTACGTATGGAGAGAAGTAATTGATTGCTGGTTAGTTGTAGCTGTGACTTGGGTTTCGATTAGAATAATAACTTAAAAACTCTAACAGAAAGCAGCTATTTTGTACATTGCTAAAAAGCATTTGTGTAAGTTTGGTGTGTTTGACTCATGCATAATGTATACTCCTTAATGACCTGCATAGCCAAAGGATGGCACTTGAAATTGATGAGTGTGATATATTCATATGTAGAACAAATTAGTTTAGGGACAGATGAAGAATAGATGTGCAGTCTAGCTAGCATGAACTGTTACAATTATAGAGATTATTACAACCACAGTCTAATACCTTCCAGACATCAGAAATCATTAAATGTCAGAGTTACGTAGATCTACAAGCTAGTTTTATCACAAAAATGTTATTGTATTACAGCAGTTTCAATTGTGCCACTATATTTGAGATTAGAATAATATTTCTGCTGAAAATATTTCTTTTCACAGGTTTCTAACAACCTTAGAAACAAACTCAAGCATGATAAAAATATCCCCAAGTGAAAAGGAGAGGAATACAGGGTGGTAAATTTTTTCTTGGAGCATTTTGTTTCCAATACACATGAAGAACGTGTCATTTTAAGTCAGTAGAAGTCAGGGTGAAACTGTTGATCTGAGCGAAGCCTGGCCCTTAGACAGGTATGGGACTGAAGGGAGCTCATTTGCTTAAGGCCAACTTTGAAAATAAGTGATCTGGTCATATCTGTTATAAGAATCTGTAAAATATTGTAATATCTAAACTCACTTCAGGCTGCACCTATGTTTAAAAGTGAGCTTGAACCATACCAATAAATCCTAATATCCGCAGGTTTGCAGGTGTACTTTGAGTTGAATGTGGCCAGCTTTCATGACTTGGACTACTCCCAAAAGTTACTGGAAAGCAAAATTGATTAGACATGGCATTTTTCCTGTTGCAAATGCTCTGAAAGAATGACATGCCTACTTATTGTATTCTTCACTACTCTTAGTCCTTCCACTTGCAGTTTCATTGGTGATAAGTTCTTCACTCACAAGGACTTTGCCTTTTACCTTCACAAGGTAAAAAAGGCAGGTTCAATTGATGGTACCCCAGACTGTCATGGCAATGGCCAGGAAATAATTTTTTACTCCAAAATTTTCTATAGTATTTTGTTGGTAATGTCATAAATTCCAGCAGGTTGATGTTTGAAAATGAATATTTCTTCTTTATAGAAGGAGTTCCATTGAAATGTGATTTCCTACATAACCCCAGACACTTTAAAAAAATATATATATCCTTTGCCCAAATGATACTTCCTGTCTTACTGACATGCTGAGCAAATCCTATGCACAGAAGAAACCATGGTTTGAGTACTGATGCTTAAATTTCCAAGTTATTTTTAAGATCTGGTAATTATATTATGAGGCCCACAGAAAACATTAGAAACACCATGAGCTGAATGAGGAAGCGGTAAGGCCATCCAGCTGTTAGGGCACTCACCTACCTCGTGGAGCTGTTGTGACGATAAATACATCAAAGATGTTTAGGGTCAGATGCAACAATTACTTAGCCTTAAGCCCTGTGTTACTCAAATTTAGATACCTGCCCTCAGAATGCACCAAGGGTATTTACAGAGGTGTGCCTTCTGCTTACCTGATATTTAGGTACCTTAGCAATTAAAAATAAAACTTGAAATGAACAGCCAGAAGGAGCCCTATTATGCCCAAATCAGCGTACTTAGAGCGAGCTGGCTTGGGGCTACGTGGTGAGACTCTGAACCTGAAAGGGAGAATGCTAAGGCCAGTCCATCAGGTACCTTCACCAGAGCTGGAAAGCTGCACAAGTGATGCATCATCTCAAGCTTTCTCCCTACTACTGCATCTCTTTAGTCTTAACATTAAATAGTGACAGGCACAGAAATACTCATGCATGCAAGCAAGGAATAGAAAAGGGGTTCAGAAAGTTAAACGATTCCTAACCCTCGTCCTACTCTGGTAAAATAATACGTAAATCATTGTCAGACTCTCATAGAATGGGGGAAATCACCCTTCTTCCCTCCACCCCCAGTCACTCCCACATGCTCTTTTATTAAGACATGAGAATTACAATTCTTTTCAAGAGAAAGAGGTAAGTTAATGTATTTTTCTTCCATAAAGCCAAGCCTTGATATGTTTATGCATGTCACCAAAAATGCTATGAATTTTGACTGTAGAAGTTTCTTGGTTATAATGAGGTTTATATGTGAATTTTTTTGGTCAGCTGCTGCATCTGCTCTAGATTAGACCACATATGGAATGCAAAAAGTGAAACTAGAAGCAAGGAGAACAGCATTTTGAGGTTAAATTGACAAAGAGCATATAATTGCTGGATCTATGCGTCTAAATTCTAAGTTCTCCAAAACCAGTTGACCTAGGTATTTAGGCAGCTAATTGCTGTTGAACTGCAATGGACATTAGGCCTTGAAATTCCTCTGAAGATCTGGCTGCTAAAATTCTTTTTCATATTAGCCATTAAATACTACACAGGAAGGAATCACCTAAGTATTCCAAAAAGAAGGATAACAACAAAAAATTTGCTTATGCTGAAACTGATGTAATTTAAATTCAGATGATGAAGCAAACAAAAGAACAAGGGAACAGAAATCATGTCTTTTCTGGTCTCACAAACTTTTAGGCAAATCTTATACAAATTCTGCTTATAACAGGGTATGTTATTACTCAAACCTTCACAAACAAGGCTATACTATTCATGAATTAATAGATCCAAGACCAGAGGCTCTGTAATTTAGATAAGCTAATGCTTAAAACCAATATGAATTCAGATGAAGGTTGTTGGTTTGTTTTTTTTTTAAAAAAAAGGATTCCCACTGTAAAGAAAACATTTACAGTGAAACCATGAGTGATCCTTAGTGACCGATTTTAAACTCTTCTATATAACTCCACAGTCCATCTGTGTAATTGTAGGTCTATCATATATTCTGTATCTTTACTTTACATGTAAACTGCTGAAATAATCCTCAAAAATATGAAAATTTTGGCTAAAAGAGCAAATGGCCATTTACATGATAAAGAACCAAAATAAGATTTCAACTTTAACAATATACAGTATTTAATTTTCAGGAAATTTCCACAGTCTATGCCACTTACTAAGGTCTTCACCCATGCCATACTTAAAATTTATCTGTTGTTTTCTGCATGAAGTTATTATTTGCCTCCATTCATATAATATTTTCAATCCAGGGAACAATTTGTTCCCAAGTTTGTTATACAGCTACAATTAGGTAGTTTAAGGGAAAGTATCTGAAGGTGTGGCCTGTGCTGTGCACAGGTTAAACCCTCAAGAAAAGTGTCTCTTCCAGGTGCAAAATAGATTCCACA
Organism: Burhinus oedicnemus; assembly: GCA_008921705.1. NCBI lineage: Eukaryota > Metazoa > Chordata > Aves > Charadriiformes > Burhinidae > Burhinus > Burhinus oedicnemus. The sequence continues at coordinate 1,889,913 of VFFE01009182.1, read as the reverse complement.
GTGGTGGACATGGCCAGTCATCTTAACTTCTTTAGTCTTTGATGCACAAGACTTAATTTTTTGTAGGTGATGTTCATCCATGCAGGCTCTTATGATCAATTCATTGGAGCATACAAAGGAGGGAGGCCACAGTTGTGAGCTGATGCTAGCAGGGGTCTCACCTACAGGGTCCCTTTAGCGTAGGGCCCTAGAAGGGCTCGTGCCTTCTTCCCTCCTATTACTGTGCCTTACAATTACAAGAAGAGGAGGTGATTTGGTTTTGGCATATTGGGTTATGGTGTAGGAAGAAAATGCAAGAGTGCACCACCAAAATAAAGGCCACAAACAGTATGAAAGGAGAGCATAAATTAGTTTGAAAACTAATGTGTGAACTGAGTCTTTACAGAATTAAAGAAGTTCAACACACCAGTACACCTGGTAGCTGAGTCACTACAGAGGTGCACATTCTTGCTCCTTCGGGGAGTTCTGCAGCCTGTGCCCAGTTCCATGCTACCACAGTTTCATTGCTAATAATAGTTTTAAAATAGCTATGGCTATACTAATGCACAAAGTGACTGAGTAGATGTAGCCCAGTTATGTATTGACTGGTGCACAAAAAAGATGGAAAATAGCAGTTGGATAGATAAAGTTGGTTCTAGTGCACTGACAGGACTACAGATTTGGCAGAAACTTTTTTGTTTTAAATCTGACTGTACAAACACCAGAAGACCAGAGTAATAAATAACTTTTTCCACTGCTACTCTACACTAAAGAGCAAATTCTGTATCCAAACTATCTCCAACAGAGGTAGAAATTAAAATGTAAACAATAAGCCTAGCTTTAAGCTTCTTTTTTTTTTTTTTACACATTCTGTCAATAACTTATTAATGCGTTTCTCGGTTATTTAGTCAAAAATACCCCAGGAAGTCAGGAAGGTCTGTACTGTTAAGTGCTGCTTTGGTGCCCTGAGATCCATGTTCAGGGTATTCCTTTGCACAACGTTGTAACCTCCTTATCTCAAGTTGACATTGCACACCACTCATCACTATCTGTGGCAGAAACTTTATCAGCATCTCCAGCAAGAAGCACCACTCTCTAGTTGGAAAAAAATCTGTGTTTATAGTTAGAAACGTCAGTCATTTTGTCCTGTATTCTCACTATGACTTACTGCTGTGCCTGTAAGTGAATAGCAACCTTCCTGGCTTTACCAAAAAATATACACTCTGAAAAAAGAAGCAAGGAATAGTCTGTAACAGTGCAGGATGTTGGGTTTTTATTTCAAAAAAACAGTTCCTAAAATGAATTTTCCAAGCTGTTGATACTTTTTTGTTAAGTCCCTTATCGCTTCAGAAAATCTTAGGTAGGATACAGTAATAAACTATACTGGTAGTTTTGAAATATTTGGGCTCAACTTTTGACTGGGGATTGGGACACACTTATAGAGTTATAATGTACACATTTACAAAAGTCAAAGTTATTCATACTTTTGCAATGCTCATCAACAGCGCATGTGCATTCCTTCTGTGTGCCAAAGTATCTTGTAAGCCTAGCCCACTGGCTAAATCCCTGGGTCATGCACATTTTCAATGTTGTGTGTAGTTCTTAGTTTATGTTTAAGTTGCACACAAATCATGGTCAAATAATTCACTCAAGGTCAAACAGTGCAGGATCTGGTTTCACTGGCAGGAAAAGTCATTACAGAAAACTTAAGGAAACCACAGAATCCTTTTGCACAGGGTATGCTGCTCACTGACATTAGCATGAAGCAGCCTTAACAAGCTGGAGAATCTGGTTGTGCAGTTTCAAGAAACTACTTATTTTCTCCTTCAGTCATTTGCAAGCTCTCAAAGAAAGCAGAAAGTCTGTGCTCTTATGCCTAGCTAATCCAATATCTCTTATTCCTCTGGGTCAAGGTCACCCAGTTCTGTCAGATGGGATATAAGTTTTCTGTAAGGCATTGACATTTGGGGGCTAGAAGGTCAAATCTGGAATTGCTGCTTTGTTGTGGTCATTTTGTTCTGTGTAAAGTATGTAATGTGACATCTTAAAGAACTCGCTTGTACTGACATTTAGCCCATTTCCAAGTCACAGTTGCAAAGTTTGCCCTCACTTCCTGGGTAGTAAGGATAAAAATACCGTATATCATATACCTCCTGTGTACCAATGCCTTCTCTGTCAATGAGCACAGGTTTTGTTTCTCTGCTGGGTTTTTCAGCAAATGCAACACAATATTCTATTGGGTTGTCACTCGCTATTTTAATCTGTGTGGTGGCAGATTGTTTTCCTCCTACAGTTTTTACCAATTTTACAGATCATTACTAGTTGACTAAAATTGGTGCAATTTGCCTCTGCCAGCTGATGTTTAATAATAACTGTCATTCCTGCCAAGACTGTGCATCAGTAAGTTCTGACAGTACGTAACACATAGCACATATGTGGATTGACTATGTTACATTCTTCTGACAAGCCATTTAATTGACTGATAAAAATCAAGGAATTGAGTGGATGAACCTTGAGAGGAAGCTAATTTGTGTGTTTATTGGGAATTCAATACTACCTTGTCCTCTTTACTTGTAATTATCAAAGTTTTGAGCTACACATAACTTGTTTCGAAGGTAACACTAGGAAATTTGTTACCTTTACCTCTTGCACTACTTTTACATAATGCCAAAGACCTGAAGCAGGGTGCACTGAATGTCAAGCCATAGAAAAAGTGAGATGCAATGTGGTTTTCCTGACCGCAAAACCGAGGGCAGTTGCTTTATTTGCAAACTGTTTAAATCTATTGCATACAAACATTAAATAAGGAACTGCCAAAATTTATGGTTCCTTTGGGGGCCCTAAGTGCTGCATATAGTGGAAAAGTTGGAGTGAAAACATGTCTTTTACTTCCCCTGGAGAAGAAGTATTGCATGGAGGTAGGTCAGAGAGCCACATCTGCCTCACTGCTGACTTAATATGTGACCTGAACAAGTCATATAAGCCCATTGTTTCTGCTTTCTCAAGTGTAAAATAGGTAAAATATTTCCGAGGCTACTTGTGTACTTTAATTGGTTGACTGTTTCCTATATACTGGATAAAAGGAGATTACTGCATGTTTAAGCATCACATTTCCATTTTATACTTTTTTTTAACCAGTACGACAGGATTTTCTCATTCTTCCTCTTATGCTTAGCTAGTTTTTGTGCCTGACAGTTCTTTTTTCTCCCATAACTCTTACCCTGGTTTTCTCTCTCTGTGCCTTTGTTCTCCCTTTCTTGCCTATTTTATTCTGCTTCTGTCTTTCTTCCTGCTTTGTTTCACCATATTCGTGACATAAATAATTTTTATCCTAAAGTCTCGCTGAGTATTCGATACACTGAGGCACACATTTGCTGCTTGCTGTGTACATGCTCTGTGGAGTGTCAGTCCCTGGAGGATGCATGGATACACGTTTCTTATTCGCAAGTACTTCTGCCTCCTGCATGCAAGTGCTTCAGGGTCTGCTGGAGTCAAACCCACCCTGAGAAGCTCAGGGTTACAAAAAAGACAGCTCAGCTTTGCCTATGATTCTGGACTGGAGTCTCCCAAGGAACTTTCCTTTACCAAAGAAGAAAAGCCATTGCTAAGCTATAGCCGCTGACTTGAAGGAGCCTGAGAGGCAAAGCTGTGACCCAACTATTGACTGGACTGTCATTTTGTCTTATATAGTAAATACACAGAGGTACTGGGAGGAAAAGAGGGAGAAAGGGAGTTGCCAGACCAGAAAAGGGGGAAGTAGGCTTGAGGGGCTGGGGAGGCTGAGTTACCTTAGAAGGGCCCTGTGCCAAAGGGACAAAATTTGTAGTAACAGTGTCATTCAATCTGAATGCTTATATCAATACTATAAAAATTATTTTAAGGCAGTAAAGCTTTGTGTTATGACAGTGGAGGTACTTCCTCAGTGCAGACAACTCAAAGTAATACATAGGCACCTCAGTACTTCTTGCTACAGCACCACAGTGGTACATTTGCATCTTCCATGATATAGCAAATAATAAAAATTTCTACAGGGAAATGAAGGCAGTCTTTTGAAAACTTCATTATTGTCTTTTTTAGCTGTCTAGTCTCTTTCATTTTGTTCTTTGCTCTTTTAGCTGTCAAAACACTCATTTCTACTCAGAGCAAGCCAGAACTGACTGCTGTCCTTGGACATCACAAAACCAGATAAGGTTAGGATATTGGCTTACTGTAGGTCCTCGCCACCACTGCCCTCCACAAACTCCAGAGTTTTACTGTACTGTCCTGGTTATGCATTGATCTATTTTTTTTTCTTCTGTGGGTCTATAAAAGCTATAACTGATGTGTCTATAAAAGCTATAACTGATGTGTCTATAAAAGATACACCTGATGGCCTGAATGGGAATTCAAGGATGTCAAAAGGAGTATTAAGAAGGATTTGTTATAGAATGAAATTTTAAAATGGTGGTATGTTTCTTTTCTGTTGCATTTTCATGCAACAAGCAATACCTAAAAGGAGCATCCATTGCATGCTGGCATATTCTAGCCCTCAAGAATCATGTGCCCGCTCGAACTTTACTGGCAGGTTGTTATTCACTTTAATTTCTTGTAATCTATCTGTTGAATTGTGTATTCCGTGAGTTTTAATCTCTTGCTAGATACACACATACAGCTTACCTCACCCCTACCCTCTCTGAAGATACAGGTGCAGAAAGAAAGGGCTGATCATTGGGTGCAGGTGTAAAGACTGTACAAGGTACATTCACTAACAGCTGTGAGTGGTAAAGAGGAGAAAAATCAGAATGAGAGAACCAGAGGAGCAAGGCAACTGGTTTTGAATATGTATTGAGTGGGTTTGTCTTTATTCTAGCAGGGACTGCTCAAATATAAATGTCCTGGGGTATATTTTTGTTTTGTTTAGCTTTGCTTTTAAAGCACTAGAATATTTTGGCCTAATACAGCCAAAACAGAATATTCTTGGGTAGTTCTTCCTCATTATCATGAAAAAAATCAAACTAATCTTCTTGGCTTGTACTTCCAGCAGATTCTTTACATTTCCCTGGCTTTTCCATTGAGAAAATGAAAAATACATTTATTAAATGACCTTTAGTTTTTGCCATCTAGTCAAGCATTCTTTGCACTGGCACAGTAATACCATTATCCTGACCTTTGTCTCCCTCATACAGTTTCTCTTCATGCCTGTCACTAGCACTGGCTCAGCTAGTAAGAAGGAGAAAAAATGACAAAAAGGAAAAACCACAATCTGATTCAAATTGTTTGGCAATGTAAGCCTCTAGAGATGTTTGTTCCAGCTATGCTTGCTTTCCTTCTGTTTATTTTTACCTTTTCAGCCACTGTTTTTTATTTCTTTCCTAGAGTTTTTTATTCTTCAGTCTGAGTCTATTTAACCAGGTATATACGTGTGGAGAAATAAAGTCCAGGACAAGTTTAATGTGAGATTTTTTTGGTCTGAGTCATAGTTGTGGTTCGCCTTGATGCAAAACCTTCCACAATAGCATGCTGTTGCACTTCCACATGCGAAACAGTTGTATTTCTTTGAAGTCAAAATAAAAGGGCTTCACTGTTTTCTCTGACTTCAACATAATCAAGCAGCAAGTGTCTATGCCTAAATCCTACATTTAACTTTCAATCTGACCTTGGATTAATCCCTTTACCTCACCATGCCTCTGTTTCCTTTCCTGCCCTGGATCAGCATGCAGGCAGCGCAGTGAGAGTTGGGGAGCTCAGTCTTAATTCTTTAATACAGCTGGAAAAAATCCCTCAAGACATAAGCTAACAGATTTCAAGCCATGCTTGTTGGCTACTTTCCAGTCTGAGTGAAGTGCAGAGCTACAGGACGACTAATATGGCTTGAAAATATCACTTGAAAGCCTTTATCTCAATAGTGTTTTGACTAATGCATAACTTGCAGAAAGACATTCAGTTTCAATCGGAAAACATCAAGAGATTTACAGCGTGCCAGTTCTTTTTGTAATTTTGTCCTTTGTTGTGTGATTTATTTCCAAGCACATTGCACGCTGTGGTAACACATAAATTTAATAAGAAATGTAATCTACTCTGTTTCCTTCCCTTCCTGATATGTAGGCAAGAACTATGGAAAAATACACATTTAAGGACAAGAGACAGGGCTTCACTCTCTTTTCCAGTGACAAGGACTCCTGAAACAGGGCTGATGTGCACACAGATAGATGATTTCCTGTTGTTTGTTTCTAGTCTAATCAAGCTGATTGGGATGAATGATAATGGTGATGTCTTCAGCACATACCAGAAATTTTGTTTGCTTGTGAGCTGGAAACCATTTGCAGTTTGCCACAGCAATAGGAGTTGTCTTAAGATGGGATATTTGATCATTACCCTTATAATGGGAGTCGCTGGTTTTTTCACATATATGGCTGCTTACGAGCTTAGAAAATAACAGCATGCTCCATCCATCGATCTGAAAAAACTCTTTGTAAAAAGGGTCAGTGCTGTTATTCCCATCGAACAAATGATGAAATGGATGAGCAGACAGAGAGAAAAACTAGCTCAAGGTGATGAGAAGACTGCCAGCAGAGGTGGCAGAGGAATCGGGTCCTTCCGTGGTTCAATCCCCAAAGGCCCTGCGACTCCTCCGGTGAAAAGCCTGAGCTGATTTACCGCTGCTAGACTCATCAGAAATTCAGAATCATGGTGATCCCAAGAATAGATGTCCCCCAAATAATCCATGGCCAGACTTACAAGAAGTCTATTTCTGTTCCAATCCTGTAAGTTTGTCAGGGCTCGATGGTTCAAAATATATAGTTATTTGTATCCACTCTCATGCTCAGCTTCAGTCTTCAGTACCAAAACACAAAATACAAAACATTAATCATACAAACCCATGGGTTCTTTGAAAGGGGAATATAAACATGTGAGCAAGTCTTGGTTAGGGATGCTTTTTATGTATGGGCTTTGTGGAAAAGGAAAAGCATTGTCATTTTGGAGAGTACTGACATCTACCTGCCTGTAGACAGGGTGCTGTTTGTCCACAAAGCTAACTGAGGACTCATTCCACATGAAAATAAAAGGAGGTGCTAACTACAATATATCATACGGTATCCAAGATCCGTGCATAATTTTTTAATTTCCTATTACCTTTTTGTTATCTTCCCATTCATTGACTTAATTGATACACTACCTACCCTCTTTTGTGTCAAATACATTTGTTTTCTTCCTTCTGGGTCACAGTTTTACAATTATCACCATAGCAACATTCCAGCTATAATAAGAAGATACATCTTCTGAATGGCTGGTGATACAACATTAACTGTTAGAACATAACATTTTTCATGTTGGAAACATCTGGAGTTCACAACCAGCAAAGATCTGTAAAAATGTCTGTAGCTCTTTAATAATCACCCAAGGCTGCACTTGCAAGCTTTATTAGGATGCATTTACAAGTACTCCTCAGTCATCAAGCACGGAATGTGATAAAAATCAGCTTTATTCCAACACAAAAAAAAAATAAATATAAAGTTCAATTTACAAGTCACATGGCTTAAAAGAAAAAAAGGGAGAATTTGAATTGGCCTTTGTGTCAAGGCCTTTATTTTAGAGAGTTGGGCCATACTCCATTCCTCTGCTGTTCCCAGCCTATTACCTACAGCACTAATATTGCTATTTACTGGCTGATTATATCCTCTGGCAAGATTCGGACTGTGTCTACTTCCCCGCTGCAAACTAATCAGTTTTCAAAATTAGTTATCGATCTCAGGCTCATTGTGGAGGACAAATTTAGTGGCTGGTTCATTGAGTATCAACAGTGCCACTCCTTGTGTGAGCTGCGTAGAAGTGAAAACAAACAAGATATTCAGGCCCACGTACATATATAATCATCTAATATAAGGAGATACAAGACAAGTATAAATGCATTGGCAAATGAAATAGCTTTTTTATGAGAAACATGACCTAAAGAAATCCAAGGCTATTCCTCTGTTAAAGCACGCATATAATTCTTACTATCTACTGCAGAGTGTTTATCTGAGAGAGAACACGTGTATCAGCACTATTACTGGAAAACATCACTGTTACTTAATTTGAAGTGTTTGGGGGTTTTGGGTTTGTTTGGGTTTGGTTTTTTTGTTTTGGGGTTTGTTTTGTTTTGTTTTTTTAAGGTAGGAAACAGGCTTATTTTTTTTAAGACAGACCATTCTTAGGGTATAAATTGCAAACGTATTAGATGAAGTCAGAAAGATTTTCAAATAATAAGTAATTGAACCTGGGATTTATGTTTTAGTGAATAACAATGTGCTGCCATTATCCGTTGCTTAGCTCTATCAAGCTACATCAGATCTTTTCAGTGATTATATTGTCACTCCTTTGGCTGCAATGGGAACTTATCAGATGCAAGAAATTTTAATTGGGAAAGTTTCCTGTAAAACATTGACAGAGAAAGATATAGTCAATAACCCAACATTTTCATGGAGGTGAAAGGCCCATGCTCAAGATGTTTCTCTACCTGAATGGAAGTACATGATCACTAGGTTGCATGTTTCTAAATTTCGTCCCCAGGTAGACCTATAAAAATTTTGAAATCTAATTCTTTTTCTGTGAAAAGAGATTCCCATATAAGTTCAGCTGCACGAATGCATTTCCTAGCTGCTTTAGGAAAAGTTTTATTCCATAGAAGCATATTTAAAATATTGAAAATGTCCAAAATATTTTTAATAACAGTCTACTCCCATCCCACTGCAATAATTTAATTATTTATGAAAAAAATCAATGCTAGAAATGCTTTTTCTCTTTCTTAAATATTTTTCTCAGTCTTTGTACTGGAAGAAAAAAACAATCTTCTAAACACTTCACCGTTGAAACAGCTTACAGAATATCTGCCAAGTATGTGTGTGTCTGTGTATAAATATATATTTGAAAATTAATGTAAGATGTTCAGTCTTTTGTTTTATTATGAGCTCCTTGAATTTTATTTCAAGATTAGTATTTAAAAAGTGTCCAAAAATGAGAATGTCAAAACCATTATTTGCATAGAGTTTTCATTAAAAACTATAATTTTCCAAAATTCACTGAAAACTTGGTTGAAATTTCCCCAAAGGTTTATGAACCTGAACTCAGTTTCTGATTTATGAGAAAACCACAAACCAGGTCTTTGGCTTTGCTTGAGTTTTGAGACTTTCATGGTGTGGTTTATTTTTGATGTACTGAAAAGCTGGAGCCTTGATGAATAGTTGGTGGTCTGTGATTATGTTCATTATTTCAATGATACACATACACCCACAAATTTCCAGAACAAAAGTTTTTGATTTGTATTGATGCAATACTACGAGTTTTATTACAAGGTTCATTTTAAGTGGGAATTTTGACCCTACATTACTGTACGCTTAAAATTTCCATAAAACTTAGTAAGGCTAGAGGATGCAAACAGTACAAATCCTAAGTATTATGGGAATTGAATTTTAGAAAAGAAATAATGAGACAGTAGAGTTACCTGCTTTGCTGTGTATTTCACAATTAGTTTCTGATACACTGCGATGCATTTGAAACATACTACTTGTTTTCCACAGTTCTTGAAGGAAGCCAGGGTGTTAGAGTAGCCTTTTCACTTTTACCTCTTCAACTAATTAAGATGTAGCATATGAACCCGTATATTTCACTGCATAATCTGAGTTAAAACCTTCCATGGTTAACATATACTTTGAACGAAGCACTCCTTAGTTGCTTCTGTTCCTGCATTAATGTATCTGAAATGTTTCAGATTTAAATCTGGATTTTGCTTTGGTCTTTTTTAGCAATTATTAATATATCTTCTATTTATTTTCACATGATACGCTGCTGCAGAGAGTAGAAACTATGTATGCCAGAAAGTCATTTCTTATTTCTGTGAATATAGTCCTCTTCTTTGCTCGGATTATTAGAGGTGTAGAATTGTTTTCTCCCAGAAAATTATATCCGGAGTAAGGTAGCATATCTATTAATTTTGATAGAATTGCACTCTGATGTAATACTGAGGAGTTGGACCCGTTTGTTTATTTTTTTAAAAAGTCTGTATAAAGAAAGGCAGTACAGAACTTTTTCTTTCACTTGAATTATATGACTTGAATAGACTTCCCTAGTGACTGGTGATGTCATAAGCAACTTCTGCAAAGTTTTTCTTTAGGTCTGCTCCATTTCTTAAATCCAATTGCATCTACAAAGCAAAAAAGTATTTTAAGAGATATGAATGAATTAAATATGTAATCAATTCAATCTGAAGATGGGCACCAAAGTCTAAAGAAACCAACGTTTACTTGTTTCAGCGAAGCAGTCAGTGAACAAAGAACTTTGTATACAATTGATCCATAAATATAAGTAAATCAGTACAATATTTTAGACCTCTATTTCTTAGCCTATCTAGGTCATTGAAATGCTCTATCCTCAAGGGAATTAATGAAATTAAAAACTATATTGCTTTTTTATTTGGTCTTCCTCTGTCTGCCTGCAATTTCTCTGCTCTCAGATCTAGAGTGAATGCTTCCACTAGTATCTACATTGACAGAGGTAGCACAGCCATCTTTTGTCCTAGATTTTTATTAAACTAAAACTGCACTGAAGAGCAATATGCTTAAAAATGTTTTGGCACACTCAAAGATAGGACTAAGCAACTAAAAAGAAATGCTGGAATGAAAATGTAAAGGTTTGTACTCATGATACATTTTGCAAAGAAATGTATCTCTCATATAGAATTTAAGCTATATTTTAATGAGCTTTAATTAAGAAAAAGATGGGAAAATTCAAGTTCTGAAAAACTCCAAAGTGAAGGTGTACTACTAGCATACTGGATGCCAGTACTGAGGTATAATTAATAAAATTTTTGAAACAGAGATAAAAAAATAATTACTTATGTCTTTGAGATGTTGTTACACTAAACAACAGTACACTAAAATGGAGTAAGCTTTAGATTTGTATTTAATTCTGACTCTTTTTGGAATTTGTTTTCTTCCAAGATTTTTTTAGCAGCTTTGTGTGGTTGTACACTGACTGAAAATGGTTTAATATCTTTAAATTATTTTTCTTCTTATGAAAATTATGGTAATTTTATAGGGTTTTATGTTTTCATAGTAGAAATTTTGTTTGCTATTTTGGTTATCTAATATGCCAACCCTCGATAAAAAATATCTGTTAATGGAATAAGAGATTCCTGGTTTGGGTATTTAAGATTTTTGAACCTTGAGTACTTTTGAAAATTTTTAATAGCTTATATTTCATACCATGTACATATACACTATCTTTGTAAAATGTTTTATTTCAGTTGAATGCTTTCAAGGATGGAAATTAATTCCTTGGGTATTATTTCTTCATATTCGGTAAGATAATGAAAAAGGAATAAGGCAGATCTTTTCTCCGTAAACAATTCATCAAAGGAATTTTATGGCTCAACTGGAATCCTGTTGTTGTTTTTCAAAACTGTTTTCTTTAATAATTTCAGCTAACCAGATACTTTGAAATAGCTGTACTTCAGCTCCCCAGATATTACCAGTGTATGAAATAAACAGACCTTCCCTCTGTACACAAGACCAGGATCTGAGTCATAATTTTGAAGTATGAGGATCTTACCTTCTTGAGTCTGTTGGATATGGGGAGATTTCCAAAGCAAAAATAGAGCACCATGGACCAGAGTCTCCCTGGACATCAGCTCAGCTGTGTTCCTACATGGTGTGTCCGACGAGGAGTCAGAGCAAGGGGGTGGCCAGGACTTCGTACCTTGGCACTTTGGGCTGCCATAAATGAGGCCAAGTGTAAGCCTGTAAGCAATTTCAGTATTTTGTGTGGCTGCCCGTGCTCCCGCATCAGAGGAGACAGTCAGTCAGCCTTCTACGTGTAGCAATTACAGATACTGCCGTGGGTAAGACCATCTCAGTAGCAACCCCTAAACATGCCAAAAACTGTGGAAGCCACCATCTGAGGATCAGCTTTCACATGATAGCTAGGCCAGTTTTATAGGCAGCTGTAACTGAGAAGGGCAGGCAGTTGATCTGGGGACTTTTCTTCTGTGCCTGGGATATGTGAGCGTGCAGCTGGGGAGCAGCAGAGGGCAGTCGGGAGGGATCCCCCCACTTTGGATACCACTAACACTTAGGTCATCTTACGCTAATTTGCACCAAGAACAACATAGCTAAGCGTAACCAAACATGGATCCTTTCCTAAATGAAGTATCTGCTTTCTTGTTAGTTTACCCACACAGAAAGATATTTCCCAAGTCAACTAACTATGCAGAATAGTCTAAGAAAATCCACTCCGCAGCTGGATCGAGAAAAAATAAGTCCTCCATAGTGTGTGTAACAGGAGTTGTCATATTGCTGACAGCTGATGAAAACACATTTCTGGAAAGCAGACTTCGTATTATATGAGTACATAATAACAGCATTCCAGTAATGTTTGTCCTACTAAATTCATACCTACCTCCTAACCAAGAGTAACACAACTAAAAGCGATCTGCTGAGAGGCACTGAGCATTCCCAAATTAACATGATCTTAAAAGAAGCGAGCAAAGTTAGTGCATCTGCACCCTCCCTTTGAGTTTGATTACTAAATAGGCCACCAGCTGTGACTACAGCTACATCTCTCTTGTTACCGAATTGTAAAAAAAAAAAAAAAAAAAAAGCAAGCAACAATAAATGGCTTAATATCACTTCCATCTATCTTTGGTGCCACAAATCAGGATTAATTGAATATAATAATTTATTTGAAAGTAATTGAAAACATGACATCTCCATTCTTACACCCACAGTACATTCATCATTCATCATCACGATAAGTTACAGACATAAAATTTAAGTTAGGAGAAGAACAAGTCCCTGTGATTTTGAGTGGTTTGAATTGTTGTTTGGTGTTTTGCTTTTTTTTTTTTCATTCTAAATCAGTAGCTGCAAATAAAGCTAACCAAATTACTACAGTTTTAGCATCTAATATAAATGAATTTATCATCTCTGAAATGCAAGGCAACTGCATTTGGAGTCCATTTGAAGATGCTTAGCAATGCACAAGCTATCCCCATGCAGGAGTGGTTATGGCATTCACTATATGTAACAGTTCTGTATTTTAAATTTGTGATATGGCTTTTCAGTCCAGAAGGAACTCATCCTTTCTTAGACTTGATCCAAGCATGATTGCACCAAAGCTTTTATGGCTGATTGGGGTAGAAACACTGTTACATCTTTGGCTTAGCACTATTTTCTTTTATGAAGATTTTCTTCCAGTAGAAAGTGAAGGTCTTGAAATGTGCAACCCAGCTTAAGTCAAGCCCAAGCACTACTGAAATAAAGAAATCCAAATAGTGTTAAGCAGGTGGATATCATGCAGCACTTGGCTAGATTCCTCCTATTTAAAATGTTCAGGTTTGCTTATACACTGCCATTGAAGTTCAAAGCACAGTATTTGGTTCATTTAACAACTGCAGACACTCCATTAGCCTTTCTCACTACCAGCTTCGCATCCCATATGCCTGCCTGATCCATCTGTCACGTTTTGTCAAATGTAAGCACTCTCAGGGAGCAGCCATGATTTTACAGTGCATTGCAAAATGGGGCTCCAACCTGAATACCCACTGAACCAGAGACTAAAATTTTAATAATAGAAGAGCAAATGGGACCTCTGTAATCATGAGGACTATGAGCAAGGAGGAATGGTTATGTTAATGTAGATATGTGGTGGGCAATAAGATATGTAAATCTTCACTGAATGGATAACATAAGGACAGAAATATCAGGTTAGATTATACAGTCAGTATTCTGCCTTTGAAAGTACCCAATAAAAGATGCTGAGAGGAAAGCTTAATAGGCTGAGTACCCAGAAACCTTTCCCTGTGCTTACCTCCTTTGCTCAAAACCAAAAGGGCACACAAAAAGCTATGGATTTGGCTTCTTAGTGTAGAAATGGATGATACGGAATTAACTGCAATCTAAATACATATACCTCAACAATCTGGCCACTGACATTTCCATACAATTAATATGCAGTATGATTCCTGTGATGATAGGATGCTAAAAAAATTATATTTCCAAACGGGAGGAGGAGGAGGAGGAGCTGCTTTAGTATGCTATTGTCCAGACTTACATATTTGTATACATATAAATTCCTCTTTCTGTCTCTGCACATGCACTCATACATAAATACACATATATAGAGAGTATACAACTATAGCAGAAATCTATTACACTGACTTCTTACAATCATTCTGACAGAAATTATAACATATTGAGGGTAGAATATCTTATTTTATAGCAACAGCTGTATCATAGTCCAAGTAACTTCTTCCCTGTCTCTAAGAACTATCTTTTTTCCTATTCTTATATGCAAATCGCAAGGTAATCTCCTTGAAAATAAGTCACAAATCTCTCCCTATAAAATAATAAGAAAATTAATATAATTATGGTGTTAAAATTTTAGCATGTAAGAGACAACTATTTTGCCACTTGAGTTATTTAGACTGTACACATATCAAGCCAGTGCATAATGATACAAGAACAGCTGTACTAGTTAAGTTATATAGTCAGTATCCTCCTTGGAGAGTAGTCAGTAAAAGTGCTTAGGAAAAGAGCTTCATAAAAGGCTAACTAAAGCATTTTCTTAGTATATTCTCTCATTTTCAGACAATCTGTGGCATCAAGATTTCCTGAGCCAGAGGCTGCATGCACATCTTTGTGCCTAATGGCCCTTAATGGATTCTTTTTTCTAATTATTTGCCTAATTATTTTTTTAACTCATTTATCCTTTTGGCCTTCGCAACATCCTGTGGCCGTGAGTTCCACAATTTAATTATGTGTTATGTGAATAAGTACTTCCTTTTGACCCTAGATGCATTAAGAATACTTTATCTGTATTTCTTCTTTTCTTTTTTCTTTTTTGCTGATGCCTATGCAGCAGGAGCTAAATGTTTGGAAACTTTGTTCTTTAGACTTTACCTCAGTGTTCTTTGAATCTGAAATGGCCCTTTTGATGTTGGCATAAGCAAGCATATGGACTAGAAACTGTACATAACTGCTGGCTATATCCTGACGCATACAAGAAATAAGTTTCTAGTCCAGCATCTTTTTGTTTACCAGAATGTTCTCTGTCCTTCAGTTTTAGAGACCGTGGGTCCCTGATAAACTTTGTGGGCTTACCTTTTATGAATCCAAACCCCTAGGGGCTGTGAAGAATGAAGGAATTTATAAAAAAAAAAGGTCCATAAAATTCCCCAAATCCCAAAAAACAAACAAAACCCCCCAACCACTAGGGGAGAAAAAAAACCCCAAACCAAACAACAACCAAAAAAAACCCCAAACCAAAAACCAAAAACCAGCCTAGAAGATATTATAACTTTGAACTGAAAACCTACAAAAAGACTAGATTTGGCCCGAACAGTATGTGAGAAAAAGAAGGTTAGTCTTCATGTTTCCTGAGTTAGATAAACTCACTATGGCCAGTAGCAGATCCAGCTCTATTCTGTAAATGAAGGCAGTTGCTCTTGCATCTGTCATGGGTGAATTTGGCCCAAAGAAATGAGGCATAACTGAATATTAAGATTTGATCATTAAAAATAAGGAAGTCAACTTCTTTAATGGAAGAAGTGGAAGCAAATAGGAGTCTTGAATGGGTATAACACCATTCACAATCAAGTTATTTTTCACTAAATAACTAAATGTAGATTTATGGCCATACCTGAGGCGCTGCGGTCTAAAAATGTCAGCTTTACAACTTTTGATTTAGTCTGATAGACATAGAAGAAATAAAGCAAAGAATAAATCTGATTAAATCTCTGAAGCTAAGGTTTTATTTCAGGCTAACTGAAAGAATCACTTTTGTGGAGAATGTACTTTATTATAATCTGACTGCTAGCTTTTTTCTGCCAGTTTTATTTTAATTTTTTCTTCATAGTTCTCAGCCAAATGTTCTTCTGAGGGCCTTGAGTCAGCGACTGCTGACCAGAAGACAATAAATAATAATACATAATGTGGATAATATCCTTCCTAGAGAGATTATCACGAATTATTTTGCACCCTGTTGAGCATATCATGACTCCTGGTGTGATGCTTGGCAGTTCACTGCCCTCCAAATGCACCCCTTGGTCATTTCCTAAATCCTGCAGTTTCTGACTTTGTCATGTAGATTATCTGTCCTCTTGTTTTGCCATCAGCATGCATATAAAACTCTATTTGTAATACTGAAGCTACTAAGTGATATTTCAGAACCTTAAGTGTAAATGTACAAACAGTCTTCATGTAAGCTGTTTAATACATTTTCCTGTAAATTCTCAAATTGGCTACATCACATCTTGGCTGTTCAACTACAGGTAAGTTCAATATTTTTATATTATAGCAACTGAAAATGTAAGATGTGCTTTAATAGGAAAGGTAATACAGCTTGATTATCTGTTATAGATATGAGATTATTATGGGGCTGCTTTTCAGCTAGCTAGGCCTGGCCGTAAAACACATCTTCTTTTTTGACTGAAGAAATACACAATAAATAAAGCTAGGAGAGTATGTATCATATCAGATGCCTCTTGTGGTAAACAGTGACAACCAGTGCGATTTGAATCTTACTGTCTCATCTCCAAGATGTTTTGAAAGGACAGTTGAATCAACTGGTGAGTCTGATGACTCTTCAAAAGGGAAAAAATGAGTATATCAATATGAAAATAAATATTGTACCTGATTTGATATCACTAATAGGCCAGCAACAATAAAGGCATCTTTCTTAGAATCAAATGGTCCCTGAACTCAAGCCACATAAGAAGGCAAAGGGTAGGTCCCTACTTGCTTCCTCTTGCATGACCAGAGTTTCACATCTGAGTCTTCCATTTCCTGGACATTTTCCTCCTTATTTTTAGCATTTTGGAGCACTGGCATGCACAAGGAATTCAGAATTAAAACGAAGGCAGCCTCAAGACATAGCTGACTGAAATGTTTATATGCCTCACAATGTATCCTGTCATCATAGCCAAACTTCAAGGAACAGATGATTTCTGCTTGAGAAAACTACATTATGAAGATCTGGAAGGGGCTCAGTGCTGTGAGTTGTTCAGACTTCTTAAATTGCATTGTTTACCCTAAGACATGAGGATACTGTTCCTTCTCTAGAAAATAGCTAACAGCTTGCTATTTCAAACCAAAGGATGATTCAAACACGACAATTAAAAACAGTAACATATTTTCCATTTAAAATTCCCACTATAATGGACATATCGAGTTTCTATGGGGGAAAAAAAATGTTAAGCAATATTGTCTTCCTCAGTTTTTAACATTTTAGCTCATGACTGATTTTAAATGCCTGTTAAATACAAAATAATTCTCATTAAGAAATCATTTATTTCAAGTGTATCTTTAAGAGTTCAAAAGTTTTGTAGAGTCTGTAGAGCTGATCTCTACCCTTTCTTTGCAACCACAATAGTATGCCGAACAATTTCTACACCCATGCTTTGAGGGAAGCCAGGCTTTCACCAAAGGAGTCCTTTGTCTAGGGCTTGTTAAAAAATGGAAATACTCATCTGTACTGCTTTGTATTATTTGTACAAGCAGCAGTGGTTGTCACCACAGTATGTTAGAAAAAGGGGAAAAATGTCTATGGAGAGTATCAGAAAGATAGGGCTCTCTCACAGGGGGCTCCGAGTTTCCAGTGAGCTCTGCCAACACTCAATTTTGGTTAGTTTTAGGGAAGGCAAACTCACAGCACCTGCTCTGACCTGCAGTGTTTGAGTCCTAGCTTTCCCTTGGGATAAAAATAAACGTGTAAACGTACATATATATATACACACATACATGTACATGGGTATATATTATATAGGTGTGTATATATGGGTCTGTGTGCCTGGGAAACTGCTACCTTGTTAGATAAATGGAAAATCAGTCTTTTTCTTACCATCTGGAAAGAACTTAATTTCTGGTCTCATCTTGTTCTTTCTTACAATTTCTGTTCTTCTTCCTTTTAATCTTGATGTCAGAGTCCAATCCTACTATCTCAAATCTTCACATTTTTGCCTCTGCTAATAGTTTGATGTGTCTTACACTATATAGAGCTCACATAGAACATATGGTAGATTACTAAGCACAGAAGTATTAGCTACGATTTCTACAAAGGAGCTATGCATGCTACCACTAAGGTTATGGCTAAAACTTAAATAGATGATAAATATTTAATTAAATACAATGATAAAATCAATTGCTCTCTCAAAAAACTATTAAAGCCTAAGTCAAATACTGTTGCCAGAATTTGAATGCTTTATTGCTTCTTTTTTTAGAAGAACTGAAAAGCAACAAAATTAACTTTATCAGTACTTTCTCTTAAGGGATTTTACTGATGCTGGTTGTTTGCTGTTTGGAAATAAACACTTTAGTTTGGTTTGACAAACATTGCTTGATGGTAAGTAAAAGCATTCTATGCATATGTAGAAATATTCTAGCAATACTTAAGTATCAGCAAATAGTGTGACCAGCAGGACTAGGGAAGTGATTGTCCCCTTGTACTCGGCACTGGTGAGGCCACACCACGAACATTGTGTTCAGTTTTGGGCCCCTCACCACAAGGAAGACATTGAGGTGCTGGAGCGTGTCCAGAGAAGGGCAACAAAGCTGGTGAGGGGCCTAGAGAACAGTATTATGAGGAGTGGCTGAGGGAACTGGGGCTGTTTAGCCTGGAGAAAAGGAGGCTGAGGGGAGACCTTATTGCTCTCTACAGCCACCTGAAAGGAGGTTGTAGCAAGGTGGGGACTGGTCTCTTCTCTCAAGGGATAGGAAAAGAGGAATGGCCTCAAGTTGTGCCAGGGGAGGTTTAGATTGGATATTAGGAAAAATTTCTTCACTGATACAGTGAAGAACAGGCTGCCCAGAGCAGTGGTTGAGTCACCATCCCTGGTGGTATTTAAAAGACGTGTAGATGTGGCACTTAGGTTTAGTGGTGGACTTGGTAGTGTTAGGTTAATGGTTGGACTCAATGGTCTTAGAGGTCTTTTCCAACATAAAAGACTCTATAATTCTATGATTCTATGAACTGGAAGTAAGAAAGAACTGAAAATTTCTATGGAAATGTATATTCAGTTAAATCTGGGTAAATGAAGTGAATACTTTCGTTCGGTATTTTGCACATTCTGTGCAGTATTTTGAGAGCTGTATCCTTACCTTAGAGTTAGCTTTATAATTGCAGTTAATACAGGCAGTGTACAATTACAAGTCAGAATTGGGGTCTGCCAGGTCCTGGTGCCCTGATCACACTACTGCTCTCATCCAGTCCATGCATCCTGACCTCCTTGGTGTGGAAATGAGGGTCCACAGATGGGACCTCGGTAGGTGCTTGCCACTTAAACGATACAGAGCTGGGATGCAGAGCACACCTTCAGACCTGGTAGCGCAGAAATTTGCCACTATCTTCTGAGACCCACCAGTTTTCAGACCCCCTTGTTCAAACATGCCTCACACCTGGGCACAATGTGCTTCTCTGGGCTGTCATCAGGTGTCTTCACCACCACAGACCCAACAACTCCTCCTCCTCAGAAGGGGCAGAAAAGCAAGCCAGTGAGTTCTGGATATATTTGCCTATAATTGGTGCTCTTCCCACAGATTACACTTGAGTAAGGCTCACAAACATAGCTGATGAAAACTGTGAACTCAGTCATCAATCTTTAGGAAAAATTAAAATTTAGATCTAGACTTAATCCTGTTTCACTCTGGTGTGCACTTAAATAAAATCGAATCCATCCCACACTTTTTGAACAATTCATAGTACAAACACATACTTGTTTATTTTCAAAGTAATCTCTTAGTGCATTTATGCAAAACTTCAACCCCACTTCTCCCTTGGAACATCACTGTCATGGGATGCAAGATCGGCTAGAATTTCAGGCACAGGAAAGGGTCAAATAGCATAACAAATTACACTTTTATGAAAGACAACAGAACACAAGTTCACCAATTTAAGCCTGCAATGCAACAACATTTAGATGTCGAATATCCATTTGAACCACAACACATTATCGCCCATACACCTTAAAAATCCAAGAATAAAAATTCCCCAGAGAGATGCATAGCACAATCAGCACTTTCTCTGTTGTGTTTCTCCACATTTTAAAATTAGTACAAGTAAAATGTGTAAGTAATTTGATGATTGCTTGGGTGTTAGCACTGTTTGTGTTTCAGAGTGGATTTTCTGATCTTTTTAGCTGTTATCAGTAGGCGCACTATAGTAAAAAAAAAAAAAAAACCTCACGTGATTTGCATTGATGGTATACGGCGCTGGGAGAAATCACAGTACTCACTGCTCTGCCTGAGTTTCCTGAATTGACATCAATCTTA
>VFFE01009182.1:1829939-1869638 GCA_008921705.1 Burhinus oedicnemus | reverse complement strand
GAACATCACTGTCATGGGATGCAAGATCGGCTAGAATTTCAGGCACAGGAAAGGGTCAAATAGCATAACAAATTACACTTTTATGAAAGACAACAGAACACAAGTTCACCAATTTAAGCCTGCAATGCAACAACATTTAGATGTCGAATATCCATTTGAACCACAACACATTATCGCCCATACACCTTAAAAATCCAAGAATAAAAATTCCCCAGAGAGATGCATAGCACAATCAGCACTTTCTCTGTTGTGTTTCTCCACATTTTAAAATTAGTACAAGTAAAATGTGTAAGTAATTTGATGATTGCTTGGGTGTTAGCACTGTTTGTGTTTCAGAGTGGATTTTCTGATCTTTTTAGCTGTTTATCTGTAGTGTTCTATGAGAGCATTTCTTCATTCTTCCCTGGTGTTCTCAGTCAGTTCAGTCTTTATGTAACTCCTCTTCTGTAGTTCTCCACTTCTCCATTACCAGTGTTTATTGCTAGCTGGGTCTCATAATATGTAACCAGAAATTTCAGAATTGTTTAGAATAAGTATTCGATGTTAAAACTTTGTTTGCCTCCTCCTTACGCTGAAGAAGACTACACAAGGCTTGTCCTAGTCTATATGTGTGTTTAAAGTGATTCAAGATGCTCTTAAAATTTCACCTTTTAAATGCTAAATTTGCTTCCTTTATGACAGTTCATGGCAGCTAAGGAGATTTAGGTTTTCTATCTTTGTTTTTTTATCTCTATGTTGCTCTGTGAAAATACAGAGTCTTAGAAAAACATCCTAGATTTGACTATATCTACCCTTTGGATTGGTAGGTATCACTTACATAATATATTTTTCAGGAGGTTATAGAAGTACAAGTTTGGTTTTGGCAATCTCGGAAAATTGCCGTATTCTCTGTTATCAGTAGGTGCACTATAGTAAAAAAAAAAAAAAACCTCACGTGATTTGCATTGATGGTATACGGCGCTGGGAGAAATCACAGTACTCACTGCTCTGCCTGAGTTTCCTGAATTGACATCAATCTTAAAAATTGGAGGAAATTCACATTAAAAGATATGGAGCTATTGATGCACTACAAAGAACTGAAAGCTAGATGATAACATTTAGCGGATGCAAATGTGATCAGGAAAACTGCAGCCACAAGCAGCTCTTTCCTATTCTTTTTTAAAATATGACATCGGTTAGGCTGTGTGGGAGAGCTGAATGTCCAGTTGTCATTTCAGCTCACTTAAATCCACTTGATCAAACTAGGAGAACTAAATGCAAACTGGCAGTCACTCTTCCTTCTAGGAAGCAAGTCGATATTTGGTCCATGTGCAGCAGATGTGTAGCTAATGCAATAAATATGGTTCTTAAATTTTCTATATGTAAAAATGAAAATAGCGCATATTTTTTAGCTCTTTTTTTTTGCATTTCACAAAGAAGGATTTATCCTGTATCCCACATTTGAAAGGCAGACAATTGCTGTAAGTGATTCTGAATATTTTTGGACACTTGTTTATCAGCATAAAGGATTAAAGCTTTGTGAATAAATAGAAAAAATCTGCAATTCAGAAAAGCACAGCTTTCTAACTTCAGAAATCCTCTTGAGGTAGCTTCTTGAACTAATATATTTATAATCTATACATTGAAGGTATTCAGCAGACTTATAATGTTTTATAAATACCATGAAGCATATTAATCAGCAAGCTTTTGTGATTTCATTCAAATCAAGTCCACTAGGATTCTTCTCACTTTGTAAAGCAAATATTTTCTTTTTTTTTTCTTTTTTTCCCCCTATGTTTTTTTAGGGGGTGTCTACTTAGTTAATTTCTCCAGGGCTTTATAGCATCCTCCACCACTGCTTACAAGCAACAAAGAAAAGACAACAGAGATTGAAGAAAAACAGAATGCAAGATGAGCGCTCAAAAATACCTTAGCAGTTCCAGTCAGATCTTTTGTAGCAGAATGGAATATCCTGTTCCACTCGGCACTTGTGTAAACTAACCTTATGCCCCTTCCTTTAAGTTTATCCAGACATTGGTCATACCTCAGTTTAATTAGGGTGAGGGTTTCTATGTAATATGATGCGATATAATATTAAGTGCACACAAATATTTGGCTAGACAAACATCTGCATTTTCACTTCTGAAATCAATCACTGTCTGAAAAATACTGGAAATGAATGAACCGATGTATATGAGCAAAGTTTCTACAGTCATTTAATGAACAGTGCCCGCTTTGTTAGGTACAGACTGAATATTCACTCAGATAAATATGAACTTAGGCTAAAGAATATCTGACCCTCTCACATCTTTCCGTTATTTACCACTTGGTAGAGTAACACCTTTCTCAGCAGACATTCCTTGTGAATGAAGACAAGTTTGTCAGTGCTAGGAAATGATTAATCGGTTGAGGTCATTAGGGAAAATCTGAAGTATCAATGTAAAGCACATGCAGAAGCACCAGCGAGGGGCCAGCATAGTCACAATAATTACCAAACAGCTGGGATACTTTTGGCTAAAGGCTTTGACTTTCTCTTCCTTTCTCTCCTTTCACATGGCAAGTTTCATTTCATAGCAGGTGGGATATGACTGCACCTATCTCAGAAACTAGTCAGCAGCATCAACATTCACAGGTTGCTTCCCATAGCAATGTTCTCTTGCCAGGCTGAACAGGTATCTTTATTGCAGGTGTATAGTTTAGCCCAAAATTGACAGCTCTAATGTACTCAGTTTCTTTTGCCTGTGCCCTTTTTATTTGGGTTAGCTCACTACTGTATGTTCTTTATTATCTCAGCAAACTGGTATTCAGAGAGCTTTTTTTCTTCTCTTGTAAGGCATCTTAGGCTCTTCTCTCTCAAAAGGCTGCCCCTGATCAGCTCAATGGATGTGGAATGAGACTGGTTTGCTGTTTTTGCTAAATGTTGTCACTGCAAACCCAGCTGAAGCAAAAGCACTTGTCAGCTTGGCGCATTGTATGTATTTTGCAACTACCAGGAACAATCTAGCTTTTTTGGTCCTCTTGAAAATCCAAGAGACCTTGATTCTGCACATAAAAGCTCTGGCAGCAAGCCCACAGATCTCTCTTCTGAGTGTATGCCAGAGTTTCAGTTAAAAATTTAAACAAAAAAGGTTTGGGGCAATATGGATAAAAATTCTGTCATCTCTTTTTACCAGCTTTAAAACTCTTTCCCTTTATGATATCATAATCTCTAAAAATATGCAATAGCCTTCAAAGCTTGCCTTCGCTTTAGCAGCTGCTCTTGGTAACAAAACAATGGAAGATAAAAGAGCTCTTTGGAAAAGCCTTCTCTCTTAGAAAAAAATAAATATTTCCGTGTTCCCCTTTAAAGACCATGTGTTCGATATCTAATTCTATTTACATGGGTCACTACTCATTACGGTTTTGTGTTGTACTGTCCAGTTCCCGCGGTCGGTCTCGAAGCAGTTAGCTGTTGCAGGGAGGTGGTGTGCCATTCGCCTGGCAGTGTTTCCCTTTGTTTTGGGAACCGCAGTGCTTACAGTGCTGCATCAGCAACCATCACCCCCGAAACCATCCCTTCCATTCTTACATTTGATAGCAGTTGCAACTACCGTGCTGAGGTTTTAATTAAAGAGATGATGGGATTGAAAATCGGCTTCAGTGGGTAATTTGAAGGATTACAAAGAGCTGTTGCAGGAGGGAAAAGGACCTGATATCTGGACGCCTTATAGATAAGCTTTACAGGGTGAAAGTTCAGCAAATTTTCTTCAGAAACTTCATTATTGGAAAGAAAGTCGGGTGTTCGCTGTATAATTTTCTCATTTAAAAGTCCATTTCTTCACTCTTGCTTTTCATTTCTACAAATGCCTTAATTTTACAGGCGGGGTTATTTCTTCTCCTTATTGTATTTGAATATATAGGCATGTTCGTAGCTGAGAATTTTCTTCTTAGTTGTAATTAGTGCATATTACTCTTTCCCAGGTGGATGGTAGAGACCTGTTTGTCTACACTCAGGAAAAATAATGTGTGTAGAATCACATGAAAACACACACGTTTCTTGCTGGTTTATGTAGAGGTGTAGTACTCAATATTATTAATGGGGTATTTTGGTTTAATAGACAATGCTGCTATTTTTTAACACTTCAATATGTTCAAAAGTAGACCCCTGGAAAAAAATCATTTACTTGAATAGCTTACATGGCAGGCAAGTATATGAGAGTCAATGGAAATCAATACAAAAAGAGACATTTCTACTACCAGGCTTGTGGAAGAGATGTATAGACAAGGTTGTTAATTGGTTTTCAATGGAATCATTTTCCATGGAGTTCATAATTATTCAGTTGTATGTTTTCAGTCCACTGCAATTCCCCTCTAACTTCCAAATTGCCCACTTTCTACTGAGCATTATCAAAGAATAATGCTAATTTGCAACTTTCTGGCAGTTCATGTTGTATAAGCTTGATTTCTCTAGTATCAAATGGCTTTGTGTTTTTAGTGTCACTTGAATTGCCCTAAATTTTTCTAAGAAATAGGTTGCACACAAATGTTAAGAAATAATTGATAATTTCTATTGTCCAGCTCAAAATATTTTAATTGTCTTAATTTTTCAGGCTAATTTTCAATACCCTGCCTCTGAAGTTGTCGCCTGCTCCCTTCTCAAAAATCCCCGTGGGAATAAGCCCTGATATGCGTGTGCCTCTCCTTGCGCTCGTTCCTCCCCAGTCCAAGTTGATTATAATTAAACACTGACTATAAAAAGGAAAAGACATCTGTCCGAGGACATCATCACAATTTTCTGAAGTTTGGTCAACATTTGCTGTACATACAACTCCCTAGCTGGATTTGGTAATGTTCTGCCTAGAGAGGGAACTAAATTACCACGGAATATAACACACTTTGATTGTGCTACAGGGGTTATGCCTGCTTTGAACACAGTTTAAATTAAGTGGCAGAACAGTGTAGGGATGCCTAAAATATATCTGCCAACTCTAGGCATGTCAGTTCAACCTCCATTACCCTGACAACCTTGTGCATGCTATATATAACTACAGTGTGGGATAGCAAGTCCTGCGGCAGGGGAAAGATTTTCACTGGAAACAATTCTGTGAAAGCTTTTAGGAAGACAGGCTGGGAACAGCCCTAGATAGAAGCAAGGCTGAATAAAAGCTGTGTTAGAAGCCAGAAAAGATACCCAAACTTACAAGAATGCTTCATCCCTCAAATAATGTGGTGTAAAGACCCTATAAATTTCAGAAGACAGAATAATTATAGCCTATGAATAACCCACCCCATCCCAATTTTCAGTACATAAAAGAAGTTTTTAGGTGCCATCTTGAATTATATCCAGCCCAATTACAAATAGGTGAAATCAATCTTTTTTATGACAATACATGAGGAAAAAGAAGTAAATAACAATTAAAATATTATGCCAATATTAACTTAAAACTGTGTTTGTTCAGATGTTGAATATTAAGAAAACATGAGTGGGGCATTAGATCCAACTGCCTTTCTGAGTCAGCAGACTCATTTTGCCCAGTGTCCTGACTCTGGCAGTAACTGATCAAGGTACTTCCAAAAACAGTTTAAAAGCAAGTCATACTTAGATCTTTTGCCAGTATACCCTTCCAACAGTCAGCAGCATCAGAACCTCCTACTCTGGATCATAATCTGGATGGTCATGTTTAACTGCCATTCTAAGTGTGTTGTGGTTTTTTGCATTTTGAACATCGTATGGCCAGCAGTTTCACATTGCTGTGCAAAACAAAATTGTTTCCCTCTATTTGCTTTTAAAACTATTATCTTATTTTTTAACTTGGCCTCTTAATTATTGTATTGTGAATAATGGTTCTTCATTGATCTGTTTCACACCATTTATGATTGCCTTTTTCTTAATTTCAAGTACCCTTCCGATTGCCTCTCTATTACTTGAAGACTATGTAGTCTATTTTCGTGCAGAACTTACTCTGTACCCTCTCTGACACTTGTCAGCCTTCTATGTTTTTATTACTTGTACCATATAATTTTTTCAGACAGCATAGCCAGAACTGCATACAGTAATTACAGTGTGGGCACCCCAAAGATGTACAAGCAGTTTAATATATCTTTGTTTATACGCAGACTCCTTTCCCGGTAACTCCCAACAATTTGTTTGCCATCCTGACTGCTATTGGTAATAGTTCAATCAAATACAGCATTGTATATCTTTGGGGGTTTTTTATTAGCCTTAATTCATATTTATTGATAGTGAATTGTAACTTCTATGTTAGATATCACTGGCTAAATCCATTTGATCTTTTTGTACTCTTCTTCAGCTTTTCATTTATAGTTTTAACTTTGACATGATGTATAATTCTGTATCATCTGCATACTTTGGCATCTTTCTGCTAGTTGTTTTCTCATGGCACATGAATGGAATGGAATAAAGCATATGGAATGAAATGAATGAGACAGAGAACCACAACAAGGAGAAAGTGATGGCCATTAGACATGAACACTTTTTTCTGAAGTAGTCATCTTAAATTACCACTTGCGAAGCCCATTAGCACATTGGACTTTCTTGTCTGTGTTTAAGAGGAGTGTAGTTCTGAGGAGTTACTTATAGTGGGAATAGGGGCTTTAGAGAATAAGATTCTAAGCTTTTTTTTTCAGCTTGAAAATGTCGCATAAAAGAAACTGCTGCCTAGAAAAACAGAGAATCAAGCCCATAATGGATGCTTTTACAGTAGCGGTATATCCTACAGCTTACTCAGGTTTGCTATTTATGTTATGCCACTCCCAGGGATTATTTTGGTTTATGATCATCCCTTTTTTACCCCACAAAGGTATGCAATCATACCTGAATGTGGTCATACCTATGTGAGGTTATGTTAGAATACATATGGTGATGTATGCTGAAGTACAGTGACAGTAATATTTAAACATTATTTTTTCCCTGTATCAGCAATATTAACATCACAATTTTTTGCTAGTATCTCAAGCTTAGGCTTCACCTCATTGCCTCTTTCTCACCTTTGTTTGCTTATCTAAATAATTCTAAAGCTATGAGAAGCAATAACCCTTGCTGCCCAAGACTGGAGTACTTACATAGACTTCAGCAAAATTCAACTTGTTTAATTCCTGGGAAGTTTGTGTAAAAAGTTTGATATGGTATTTCTAGATCTTTGGCTAGCATAAATAAGAGTATTTCTGTGCTGTGCCAAGGTATAAGAAAAGAGAACTTGGAATGGATGAATTTTTATTTTCAGGTATGGTAGATCATATTTCTTCTATTTATCAATTCTCTTTAAAAGAAGTTTGCATTGTTCAAATAATGACCTTTCCTAATATGATCCTTGTAGATCCATCATTATAGATGGTTTTATTTACTTCTGCAAATGGGCTTCTACATTATGTTATTATTCTAGGAACAGAATAGCTTTCCAGGAATTGTGTCGCTCCGAAAAATGTGTGGTTGTGTTCTTTCAGGGTGTGCGGTAAGAAGGAATGACTTCACTTCTTGTGAAGTTCTGTACAAGAGTATAGGAATACTGGCTTAGACCCAAGTTCCTTCTCTTCTGGCAATACCCTATGTAAAATACTTTTAAGAAAGATTATAATAACCTAACAGATGGCTTGTGTAGGATAATCTGACACTGATTGCTTGTACTTAAAGGTTGTTTTAAACCCAGAAGTGTAATTCACTTCCATGTTTTTATTATTATTATTTAGCATAACCAAATATTACTTTCTGTATAGATGTCTCTGAATCTTATATTCCTGATGTCAGCAGCAGTCAATTCTTCAGTCAGATATGTCTTTATGAAAAGACGTTCTATTTCCTTAATTTTGTTTTATTTAATTTTGTTCTCATACTACCATGTGATAAACTCTGTATGTCATCATTATTTTGTACATGATTACTGTGACAGCTGTTATTCTTCTTTTCTCAGCAGTAAACAATCTCACACCTTTTCAATCTTGACATGTCTTCCAGATTCATGATCATTCTTATAATTTTTCTCGAAGTTCATGATCTATCCCTAAATACCTGATTTCAAAAAGTTTCCAGATTAATTTCAACTACTACTGGTAAATATAAAATTGCTTTTCTGTCCTCCATATTCATATCTTCTTTCTATCCCTGGCACACCTCTAAGCGATGTTAAATGAAGCTGAATGAGTGTGAAAAAGAATAGCTGTTGCGAATTAGAAGGCCTAAATTTGATTACTTCCTGTTGATCAAATCATAAACTCTCCCATATCCCTACCTGCAAAATGGGGATAATAATAGTTCCTTGCTCACAGAATATCGAATACAAGCACAAGAACTCAAATGATCTAAATACCTCAGGAAATGTTCTCAGATATATAATGCTACAGCAGTGCAGGTTATCTGTATTCAGGCAGCCCAGTGGCTTGAATCTAATTGTTTCCTGAGAAAATACAAAATTTAATAGATTTCGACATGTAAAATTTCAAAGTATGTGACTATGTTCCCTTCATTACAGGCATATAAAAAAAAAAAACAAAACCTTTGAAGTTAAAGTAAGAGAAATAATAATTCCACCTGACAAGAACAGCTGAAGCATTAAGATTATGACAGGAAGATTAGCTAGACAATAAAATACAATACTGGCCTCTTTCTCACCTCGTAGTAGCTTCTTCAAAAGGAAGTCATAGATAATGAAGTTATAAACAGGAGCTTTTGTGATGAAGAGGTTTTGGTTTAAAAAGCCAAAAACCCCCTTTATTCATTGTTCACATAATCCCTAGAGGATGTTTATTCTTCCCAAGGATTTCAAGGGTGCTCCACACTTTTGCTTAAGCATATCTCTGGGCCACACGGCACTGCTGGTGCTGGAATTGTCGCTGAGTATTTGTTACTTGGCCGTTTTTTGACCAACTCATTGTCTGTGATCTTGTTATCCTTTGTGAAACACAGGTTCAAGGAAAAATGCATGAAGATGACTAGGCTATGACTTAGACAAAATAAAAATATCATGTTTTTTCCTGCAGTTGTACAGCACACCTGGAAAGACAGAAGGTGGTTCCTCTGCTGCAACCATAACTGATATGTCCCACATAATTAGTTTTACACCAATCAGACAATATTGGTTTAATTATAGCACCTATTTACCATACAGAAAAAGAGTGGCTTTTGTGGTTTGTTTGTGGTGTTGGGTTTTTTTCCATGGATGGACAGATTAGATTTTATAATTTTCCTTTCTTTATCATGGGACTTTAATCGTCTTCCTCTATCTTTGTCACTCTGCTTAACCTAGTCTGGTTTTTTTGTGACTAGAAACATCACTACAACTCTTCTGAGTAGTTATTGTCTTAAGCTCTAAAACAGATTAATTATCTCATACCCATGCATGGGTTTTCATTTCACCTTCAGATGTAGTTCAAAATCTCAGCAACAGTCTTCAGACTTGTGTTATCCAGATCTGGAAAGCCGCTTCTCTTGGCTTGCAAGAAGCTGTGTCCGTTAATGTTAAGCAGATGTACCTGATTCTACTTTTTTCAGAAACATCAGCAAAGTTTTCACAATGCCAGCATCTTTATCTCTCCAGTGTTTTCTCCTTGGCTCTTCCCTTTTTAGTAGCTGAGTCTAAGCTACACTGGACCAAAGTTGGCCAGCCTGCAGCAAGAAAATGCACTTTTGACTAGATCTCAGTAGTAGGGTGACTTAGTCTGTAGATAGAGGAAACGGAAGTTTGGATCTATCTGTGTGATGCCCATGAACTCTCCTTAGCTTTGGGATCTGGTGGGTTAGATTTACTATTTTGCCTTTTTTTTTCCTTATTAAGCCTTCACAAACAGCATTTTAATTAATTTTTATCTTTGTTTTCAAATTAATGGGTGTGGTTATCAATAAAAATGAGTTCTGTAAGGTAGTTTTTGACACTTCAACAATGGAGAGATTCTACCAGTCATAGGTAGGTCTAAAAGACCAATGTTTGAAAGTTACAAGCAGTTGAAAAAAAAGGGCCTTTATATTAGAATTACTTATCCAGGCTTAACTATAGCTTGTATTGTGTGACTCAGCTACAATTCTATTAGCAATAAGACACTGCAGGGAGTATATTTCCGTGCAATTATTATACTTGGGTGATTAAAGTAATTCTAGATATGACCTTGTCCCATATAACACCGCCAAAGGCATGTTATAATCTTATGGAAGTGTATTGCTTGTCTCATCTCATTGCTTAATTATAAAATGTACACAGTAAATATTCTGTAGATAGGAAATGGAAACTCATGGAACCCATAATAAAAAACCCTCAAATATTACATTATAAAATAAAGTATAAAGTATCACTCCCTATTTTGCCACAATATCATCTTCAATTTTGTAACAAAACAACCGAACAAGCAATTGCAATCATAGTTCTACTTATTTTGGAGCCACACAGGATGGAAAGATCATTATATCACATAAAAATACATCTTTTCTCTCTTTACTGCTTTCTTCCTGTGTTACTGGAAGCTTTTCATATTAATGTAAAGCAGTTCAATCAATACCCTGTGGTCTTCCTCAAAGATTTTTTCTCTCCTTATAACAAAACTTAAATCTGATTCAAAACAGGTACATTAAATTCACCTCTATTTCCTTCTAGTCTTTTTCTGACATACACAGAACTGAGATTCGAACTAATTCTCTTAAAGAAAAAAAAAAAGGTTTATGTAGTCATAGATAGGATAGTCTTGTTGCTGGGTTTTTTCATTCTGAGGACAAGAATATTATCAAAATTCAGTGCTGGTGAAAAAAGAAAAAGAACTGAATCCTGAAGGAAACACATGAACTGATAATCTCTTCTGCCTTTGTAGGAAATCTCTATGCAAGAAATTTCAATTATGACATAATAAAATCTATAGTCATGGAAGTATTTATTGGGCCTGACCAAAAGCTGACTGGAATAAATAGAGCTACCACGAGTTACTTCAGTCCAAACATAAAATAATGTGTTTATTTATCAATATAAAAACATAAATTGCCACTAATTTTTTCAATGTGGCATTTTACAAGATTTTGAATCTATACTTATATTTCCTCAAAAAATGTTGAATAAGGCAAGAATTTGCCTACATAGAACTTAGACATTAATAATTGACGTACAGGGCATTTTCTAGGGATTAATAACCAGCTGGGAGAGCTGATGGCCTGAGGCAAAGCCAAGGGCCATTACCCTCTGGCTGGTTATTAAATCCCCAGGAAATTCCCAATGCCAAGGTCATGATTGCTATTACAATCCTTTTTTTTAAAGTGAAAAAACCTTGCTTCATTTTATTTCATCCTTTTCAATAATTTATTTTAAAATACTGTATATAAAATGAATTCAGTGACATTGCTGTTTGGACATTTCTAGGGATCTAACACAAACCCCTTCAACATCAACAGAAAGTCTATTTTTTCTGATAGCCTGTGGATCAGGTCCTACCTGCCTGTTTACAGGCAGCAATCAAAATGCTTTTTGAGTATCTAGTACACTGTCAAGGTTAATTCATACTAAAGAAACAAAAAAACTTTCATTTTAAATTAGTTAGGAAGAAAAATGGCAAACCCCAATATTGGTTGGAAAAATGGTAGATAAGTAAGGAGTGTTAAGTTGTATCATTTATATTGTTAAATGATAGACAATACATTATAGTCAAATGTCTGTTCAAGCCATTACTGTACCTTGTGTGCAAAATGACACAGTTAATTGTAACTGGATGTGATCTACAGTACAGCACAGCACACAGCAATAAAGTATAAGATAGACAGAAAGAGAATGCAATCAGTACCCTATATGCAAATGCCAGCATGCTATTAAGAAAATCAGCTACTTGGTAAAACAAGTCTGGCATCAGAGAAGGAAAGGGGAAACAGTCATATTTTATTGTCAATAGAAGTCGTGAAAGCATGCATATTAGATTAGAACTAACCTAATTGGAGATATGGGTGGTTTGCAGTACAGTAGAGAGAACAGGCGTTAATTTGTGTCATGCTACGCCATGTCACTACCACTTGAAATTCCATTGGGCAATATTAATTCAAACAGAGGTCTAGGCTGCTAATAAATGAGGTAAATTGAGTCAATTACTAATTTCATGCTTTTCTGATTTTTGGTTTGGATAGATAATATCCACAATTTAATGCACTGTCCTCTAGAGATCTTTGCCACTTATGAAGAACATGTGTTCATAGAATTATTTATACTATTCATTTCGATAAACACTGCTCCTGTACCCAGAGCAACAGGCCAAAGGATAGGAAAGGAGCCAGGGTTTGTCTTCCTTTTCCTCTTGCTTGAAATCTTTCATTATTTGTGATATGGCCGCCTTGCCTTCAGGCAGATCTTCACTTTCTTATCATTCAGTGGCACAACAAAGTCTTCATTCATGTGACTGCATTGACACTTCCCTATCAGTATCTTATCCGTGCTTTAAGCAGTTGGGAAGAATATTTTGTACCAGGGAAGGCAGAGAGGAGTGGCTTTTACACCCCTCTATTGCAGGAGGGACCCCAAAGCTGGTCCTGAATCCCATCATCAAATGTACATTTTCTTTATTTCTCCCTTTTTTTGAGGCAGAGCTTTTAATAAAGCACTGGCTCTACAACTAAGCTTTTGCTCCACTCCAACCTGTGGCTGATAAGGCAGGAACCATACTGTCAACTCCAGCAGCTCACCTACTACACATCCCAGGGAGCACTCTCTGATCCACTAGCTCACTTTCAAGTATTGGACGCGCTCCCAGAAAACCCACTTCTTATAGGATCTCTTCAACGTAATGTAAAACCCAGTACCTCTTCAGGAAAGAGAAAGCAAAATAAGCATGATGGAGGGGTTTTGATCTCTCCAGCAGAATTCTTTCTCTGCTCTGCTTTATCTTCTTACTGAAATGGCATGTTATTTATTATTGCTAACTGAACTCACCACCTTTTAGTTCAAGATGTACATCACCTACTGTATTTTTTCCCTTTCTCATAAATGCATGTCAGTCACTTATAAAAGTTAAAAAACATAAAGAAACACTCCTTTCATCCAATCCCCCCCCAAAAAAAAGAAAAGAAAAAAAAAAAAAAAAAAGAAGAAACCCTAACATAAACTACTTAACATGGAATAGTACTAGGGAGAAATAACAGTATAGAAAATACATGTATCAAGACAATATTCCTTTTTGCTTCTATGGAGCAAGCTTTTACCTTTCTATTTTGTAAATTTAAATTTTGGTCTAAATTTTCTTAAGTGACTTCAAAAAGATTATTTTACAGGTTGATCTTTGCCTATTTTTACATCTTCCTCAATAGGATATGTTCCAATCTGGTTTTAGTGTGTATAGAAGTTCATTGTCTTTCAAAACCTTTGATGTCCTAAGCAGAGAATGTATTGTGAGAGATAAGAAGAGTAAATTAGACTGAAGAAACCTTCTATACATACACAAATATTGTGGTAATCAGGATGATGGAAAAGGAAATACAGAAAAATGCAGAGGCAGCTAAATGACAGTTAAATGACCTGAAGCCGTAGTCCCATCTTTCATGGTTCAGTACAGGTCATTGGGTGAATTTTATTTTTCACGCTACCCTTTGTATGGATTTGTAAAATGAGTATTTATGGTTACATATTGAGGAGAGGTTTAAGTTCCTACATCATATGGACATAAATACAGCTACCAAAGCTATGTATCTACTGCTTTCAACCAGAACTTACGTCTATTTAATTTTGCCATTTCATGACTGCGGACTTACTCTGATGGAGCTTTTCATCTTTATTTTTCAGTAAAAAAGTAATAAAAAATTGCTTCCTAGAATATCGACTTTATTCTGAATGTAATGGAGAAATGCATAGGTTATTTAATTCCTATCAATATTTGGTATTGTGTCTCGCTTTCAGTAGTGAACCTTTTCAGCAGCAGTCTTTTCCCTCAAACTGCTTCCACAGAATTCAAACACACCATTTCAAACCAATGTTTGTTAATTTCTTTAGAATTATCATTTGCTTTACGATTTACTAAAGCACACTGTATAAAAACATATTTTTACATCATGGCACAGGACTGTCTTTACACTATTTATTTTCAATGCAATTTTCAATGCAGTAGTTGAAAGTAAGGGCAAAAAAAAATCACTTGATTTTGGGTGAAATATTAGTCTTCAAATCCAGATAAAAATGAACATGGCAACTTATTAATATTAATACTAACCTATTAGTATGTATAACATGAATATCTCAACAACTACTCATTCTCTAAGTTGATAAACCAACAATGAATGTATCATTCTGCAAAACACTGTAAGCCTTAAAGTGCAGGGGAGAGACACTGGAACTGAATTATGAAACCGATTGGTTCTCTGCTAGATTTGTACTTGCATGTTTGTGAGGATATTAACCTCAGGATGGGAGTTGTGTGCCCCCTAATTACACACTCAGGTTATTTTGAAAAGCTTTTAATCGGACTTTCACATAACAGTGAACATGAAAAACATACAGATAAAAAGGGGCCATGCCTTTGAATTTACATGGGCAAATAGTACTTTCAAGCCTGCAGCAGTAATTTTTTCTGTTGACATTGTAGATGTGAGGTTTATGCCATCTAGGTCAATAACCTCCTTGTTTCAAGAAAAATGGCTTCTTTTTCTGGAATGTTTAACAGACAGTGGAGGAGATTAAACAGAAGCTCTTACATAATCTTTTCATTTGTATGTTAAGAAGAGATGGACAGGATGCATATAGAATGATATTTGTGGAATTTTTACCAAAGCTATCATTGCAATAGAAACCTGAAAATAAATTACTTTTCCATTACCATCATTCACTTTTTTTTTTCAAGTTTAGCAGGGTAAAGTGTTGGCTTAAGCCTTTTCAATGAATCAAAAGCATTAAGGAAGAGATAAATACAATGGGTGCAAATCCATTTTACTGCTGAAATTCTTGTCTTACTAACTCAGCAGGAAATACTCTCCTGCCATGGCTGTAGGACTCCTCAGAAGAAATTCTGGTTCCACTGAAATTAAGAGAAAAGCTTCCTTTGATGTCAGTGGGGACAGGATCACATCCTGGTGTTTGCCACCATGGATGCTAATTTTAACCCTCAGGAGAAATGTATTTGCCAGTGTCCTCAAAGCAGAGCTTTCCAGTATTTATTATACACTGTCTGCTCTCTGAGACAGCACTACCTTTTTCTGCCAATTCTCACTGCAAGTAAGTAAAATCTAGGTGAGAAAACATGAAGTCTGTCATCTTTCTGTCTTCCTCTGTACCTTTAGTAGAAGATCAGTTCTGTTAGGTGGCCAGTTTTTGTTAGACACTGAGCATTTTTATAAAATAAGATTCACAAGAAGATAACACAATTACTGGAATTCTAAGAAAGTAAATTTATCACCTATTCAACACAAAAAAAAAGTAGGCATCACCACCAAAGAGATGTCACTTTTATTTGAGAAGTCTTAGGCTTACAACCAATGATTTGCTGGTTTGAAGCGCAAATGTAGCTTTAATATCACATCTTAAGAGGTAGGAATTTAGAAGTTTAACTCTTGGTAGACTTTAATAGTGGCTGGTGCATGGTCATTTGCTGCAGTCTAAAATAAGGCTTTTCTCTCTAGAGTGAGAGAAACTCTAGCAATGGTACATCAACAACTGTTGCCATCAGATTCCTAGTGGAGTTTTCACAAAAGAGTACAACTGCAACATTTAGTGAATAGTGACTTGAAAAGCTACCTATTTAACTGCTTTATGTTGCAAGCCGCTGTGTAAGCAAAAGATAAAAGACTCCCTTAAACTTAACATAAATGTGTATAATACATTCTGTTCATTTCTGACAATTTTTCTTGTCTTGGAAAGTACGTCTCTCTGCACTGGAGGAACACTAGTCTGCCCAGAAAACTAAACTTTTAAAACATCATAGAATCATAGAATAGTTTGGGTTGGAAGGCACCTTCAAAGATCACCTAGTCCAACCCCTGTGCCATGGGCAGGGAAGTCTTTCACTAGATGAGGTTGCTCATGTTGGCTTGTGCTTGCTGTGAAGATGTTGATGAATGTAACACATAAAGTATGTGTACAGATGCCCTTCTCTGACCAGAATAACAATGAAAAAAGCTCTATAAAATAATAGATAAATAAAATATTATTAGCAATATTGGCTACTCCTCTTGTTTTAGTCTGTACTTTGGACATAAATAGTCTCTAAATTTTACCAACACCCTTAAGGTTGAAGAGCGAAATTTCCTCTCTTCTGCTGATTAAAAGACAACCAGTTGTCCAGTAGATTTAGTGATATGAGTCATAACTTTAACTCAGGCAGTTTTGTGGACAGCCTGGATATGCAGATGGCCCTGGCATATGATTGTGAAAGTGATGTAAATCATTTCTCATCGAATCTTAGCATCCCAAGCTGTTGCCATTTAATTGTTCAGTTTATACAAATGTAAATGCTAGCAGAAAAATTTGAACTACTGGCATGATTATTCTGTGAGGTGCTGCTTGTTTATCAACTGCAGATTATTTCAACAGTTAATTTCTGTTCCAGAAGGTCACATACTTTTTCACCCCCTCATTTGACATGTTTCTGTCAGTTTTGGTGTCTTCACAATTTTTTGGTTTGTATTATTCTCTTTTATCTCTCTAACCCAAAGCCAATAAAATGTTTCAGCTTCCTGCTTCACGCTGAAATAATGTTTATTTTACTTAATCTGGGCCTCTGTGCTTTCCTTGAATGGCAGGTCAAAATGATTTCCTAACACTTTCTATCCAATACATTTAGGAAGGTTTGAAAATTTCTATTTGTCTACAAGCTGGGAGTCATACCATAAAGTAGGAGAAAAAAAATATTAGTAATATCTTATTACCATAGCAAAGATGAGATAAATAGGTTTGTCTGTGCAGACAGGTAAGTCTTAATATTTTGTATTATGAACTAAAAAACTTACCTTTTCCAGAAAACATATAGTTGTATGCTTATCTCCCATTCTTCTGGTTGCGCTTTCTCACTTAGAGTAGAATATTCTTTTTAGATTGGGAAGGAGGCCATATTTTCCTGTGTGTTTGTACTGTGCATATTCTACATATAGATATAATCATAATCCAGCTACATCATAATCTATGTCTTTGTATTCAGTGACACAAGAGAATGCATTTGCTCAACGGTAAGTCACACAACTGGATCACAAGGAATATGCTGGATAACATGCCTTTAGTGTGCAGCAAACATAAAAGTATATGATGCAATTAATTAGGAACATATTGGAAATATCTTTGTGACTCATGGATTTAAATGGCAATGAAAAGATTAGCTCCTTGGTCAAGCATCTTAACTTAATGACAAATGTTGCAATGGGACAGTATTAAATACTCTGACAAGCACATTTATTCAGGCTGGAAGTGCTAGAATAATGCTTTAGATGCATTTAAAAAATACAGTGGTTGGGCTGCAGGAAAGTGAGGCCTGAGAGAAACAGAGCACGAGGAAATATAAATAAAAATGAAGTGATGTATTAGCTTTTCCATTTGACATGCTGCAAGAGGAATAGGCAGCAGTACTGATAGTATAGTTCTGATAGCATAGTTCAGATAGCCTTTAACTGGTTGAATTTTAGAAATGGAATTAAAGTCCATATTATTCTGTTCATAGCAATTATAGAAAAGCATTACAAAACAGAACACTAGATCAGCACTTTGGTTTTGCTGTTTCATATTTCCTCTCACAGTTCTGTCATCCCATTTGGTCTATTTGTAGATAACTCTATTTCCAGGCTTTCAAGGGCCACTAGCTGTGCTCATCCCACTGATATCTAAAAGAATCATAGCTTTAACTGAGGAGACAGGAATTTGGTTGTGATGGGATTCATGAACTTCAGATCAAAGATGCTTAAAACTATCATGAATCTTCGTATCAAACAAGGAGGAGGAGGGCAACATACCTTCTGGGATATACAGTCACATAAAAAATGCTAATACAGTACAAAGGAATGGGGAAAAGGACAGGTCAGCAAAGGGTTTGGGGATGGAGACAATTGCTGAGTCAAGCTGAGTAAGATCTTGCAAAGGAAGTACAAACAAACAGAAAAATTACTCCAGTCATGTAAGTAAAATGAGAAAGTGAAAAAAGTCACTGTGCACTGGTAATTCAGTACACTTCAGAACCAAATCACTATTTTGCCTAAGTTTTTAAACAGGAAGATGACTTTGATCATGCAAGTAACGGTAGAGTGGACTATGAGGGCATGATAAATTTCCATAGTTGAAGTGGGAACCAATTTAGAAGGACTGATTGCTCTTTACCAAGCAACCAGGAGAGTCTTCATCTCAGAATTATAAAAAACCTGAGCCACAGGTCACACGGCAAGTGTTTTCAACAAATACATCAACTAAGATTTCACCGTGTCACATGAGAATAGCCTGGGTACTTTTTATATTTAAGGAAGAGAATGGAAGTATTATTTAACTATAGGCCTAGCAATCTGACTGCAGCAGTATGCAAAATTCTGAACAATTAGACATGGTAGTACAGGTAATTTAGATAAAATGCAAACATACACCATGCCAGACTATACTGGTAGTTTTATTTCCAGACAAATGTTTCAGGCCTTAGGTAGACCACAGAAAAACATTCTAATACCACTATATGGACAAGTATTACTTAAAATGGAAAAGGCCAGAGTTAGTAGAAAAAAACGTGTGGATGTATGAGGAACTGGATAAACAGCAAACAGCAGTGAGAAGTACTGAGAAACTAAGTACCAGACAAATGGGAGCTTAACCATTCACTTCCAACATGATTAGCCTCGGGACTGTTAAAAAAGGGACCATTTCAACAAGATTTGCCAATGAGAAATGGTTAGACAGTGTTATTAATACAGAAGAGAATTGAGATACCATATAGGAAGATTTGGATGTAACAGAAATGATACAAAATTCAGTAATGCAAAGGCAAGAGTTTCTATCTGGAAAGTGACACTTGTCATCCAGAAATACCTGAGGATCAAAAGAAAAGGAGTCCAGTAACTGATCTTGGGATATAACAGACCACTATCTGTCAATGGCCTCAGTCATGAATAAAACAAAAGTAATCCAAGAATATATCTGGAAAAATATTTTTAGCAGAAATACACAATCATTAGTACTATCGTCAGACCTCAGCAGAATAGGTTGTACTGTGCTGGCTGCCCATGTCCAGGAAGGGTGGACTGGCACACGTACAGCCATGTGGCGCTTGTGCAGTCCACCAAAGCAAAGGCTGAGAGGAGTTATGATCCCTATCTACAAATACCTTAAGGGGTAAAAGTCAGAAAGAGTAAAGAGCTGTTTAAGCTCTTTAAACATTGGCAGAACACAGGGATAAAAATATGGCTGGGAATAAATGTGGAACTTCTTTAAACATTAGAGCACTGAAATTCTGAGGTCTGTCTTACAGTCCAACTACCTCTAAAATGGAGCTTGGAAAGTTTATGGAAAGGATTATGTGATGGGATTCTGATATTAAATCAGTGATGCTGAAGAGACCTACATTCTGATAACTTCCTACCTTGACAATAGTGAGAAACATACCTTGTGATTCTCATTTGATTGTGTATTTCTTCCTAAGACACAAGACCCTAGTGTGAAGAAAAAAAAGGAAAGAAATAAAGTTAAAATTTGGAATAGAACTTCTTTCTCCATAAGAAATCCAGATTGGAATGTTGGACAATGCCAGTAGTAACAGAGTTCTGGCTGCAAAACAGTCAATTTATTGACTCATTAACAGTTCATAAAATTTAGCACATTCCTCTGTTTCTTGTCACTGGTAAACATATGCTCTGAATTTACAGTGGGATCTGCAGTACCATACCATAAATATCAAAAATAGTTTTGTAATCATTACAATGAATGTGTTTCAAACCACAGTGGAATTCTGATCTTAAATAAAAGAATTGCGAATTGTGTCAGACAAGTTTGCATGATTCATGACCTATTGAACTCACCGAAATAATTCAGCATGCAACTCACTGAAAGCCGTCATGAACTTTTTTTCCAGAATCTAAAAGCAATTTCTTATTATAAACATAATTCTAGAGGTGTAGATTAAACATACTGTCGCTCACTATAGTGTATCACAAATGGCACCTGTGAAAGGGCATTCCCAGGGTACTGATAAACCAATGTGATGATTATAGATCTTTTCAGTATAAAACTGAGTTAAGATATAAACACCATTTTATCTAGTATTAAATAGGGTCTGGTATATCTGTTCCTGACAGATTCTTATAATTTTACTCATGTTGAAAAGTGGTATTTACTTTGAGTAAGGGAATTAGAATTTGACACACAAGTTTTAAA
This sequence comes from Burhinus oedicnemus, assembly GCA_008921705.1. NCBI lineage: Eukaryota > Metazoa > Chordata > Aves > Charadriiformes > Burhinidae > Burhinus > Burhinus oedicnemus. The sequence continues at coordinate 1,849,398 of VFFE01009182.1, read as the reverse complement.
AGTCTGTCATAAGTACATATTGACAAAGAGTTAATTAATGGACTGAACACATTACTGTGATATGTCTGTTCTTTGTGTAGGTATACAAATATATATATTTATAAAATTCTAGTGGAATATATTAACATAAGAAGCAAATATATTCCATAACATGAGCTTTTATTTTCTCTTTTCAGTCACATTCAGAAATGTGGTATGGAAATTGTTGACCACAGAGAAAGAGAATGTCCTTTTTTCCCCACTTCTTGTGAACTTGTCTTGTTCAACTGTATGGCTTGCTTTTGCAACACTGTTTGGCTGGTAGGATCTTCAATAATTTTTAGAATAGCATCAAATGTAGCTAACATTAGACTCCTAAATATAAAAATATGTGTTATTTCCTCAGTTGGAAGTATTTATTTTGGCTGTCCAGTTCAAATTTGATGTGACTTGATGAGGTTAAAAAGGCAGAAAAAGTCATACCTTTTATGTGCAGACGTGATACTAAATTATCAAACCACTTGTCCTGCAGTAGTAATGAACATATACTTTCACAGAAAATAAGCAGATTTTTTCTGTTGCAAGGCATAAAATGAATTATTATTTTTATGTGTAAAATTGGATTGTTCAGTGGACAATTAACTACAAATAACTGCATTTGTAGAACACAGTGCATGTGATAGGGAGAAAGAGATCCTACCTCATTGACTGCATATGGTATGAGGTACTACAATTTTTGGTGCTGTTCAGTAAGTAATTTTATACAAAAGGACATATTTATTTCTACTTTTAAAAGTCCACCTAAGACATATATGTAACAAAACTGTCACCAAAAAGAAGAGTGTAATTTTTTCAGCCTGGAGTAAAGTGGGAGTTGGCTGTGTAAACACGTATCTTCCATCTTGTCCTTACATATCTCCATTCAGCTCCCTATTCTATAGGCTTTGAAAGCATATGCAAGCAATGACAGAGGCAAGATCACCATGGTTGGGATTTGTTCCATAGCACACTTGCTGCTTTCGCACAGAGTTTTCATGGGATACAGCATACTAAATATGAGATTGCACACATTTGCAATCAAGATTAATATATTCTAAGCAGCCAATGCATCTAATTAACACTTCCTGTGTGAAATGGAATAACACAGTCCAAATTCCCTCTCAGCTAACGGGAAAATTCCATAAACTCAAAGAATTGAAGCCTGGATAACATTGCCTATTCCGACCTTCTGTAATGAACCAGATATTATGCGTCTTCTGATAATCCCTGCAGACAATTTCTATGATTTTTTTCTGATCTGATGAGATGTTCGATAGAAGAATATTCAATCTCGGTTCTAAATAATGGGGAATAACCTGCATTGTTGGGTAATAGCTGAGTGTTCAATACTGACTTTTTAACTTTTCCTTAGCTCCTGCATGCAAAAATTTATAAATGAATAATGATCTTTACATTTTTGTTAAAATCTTTATATTGAAGTTATTCCCTGAAGACCTGTTACCTTAATTTCAAAATATCTGGCAAGTTTCCTCTGAATCCTTCCAAGTCAGGAGCACAGAAACTAAAACTTGATGCAGTGCTCTGCTGTCTGACACCAGATGAAACAGTGCTCTCATCTTTGATTCTGTATCATTACAGGCATCTGTGATCTTTATGGGTGATCATGCAACTAATGTGCGATCCTTAGACCACAAAAAAACCCCCCAAACCTCTGTAATTTCCTGCCTCTGTAGTGCTTCGATTTGCCAGTTTAACTGGTTGTTTAGGTGTAAGAACTGATCACATAGACCACTAAGGCATTATATATGTGAGGTATTATGGTATTAGGTGTTATATAATTAAGTATTACATAACTAGATAATTAAAGTGAGATTGGTCTAACACATAATCGGACATGTAAAAATATTTTTAATTATTTAGTTTATAGTGTTTAGATCTGCTTGATTACAGTATAGTAGTACTAAGAATATGGCTTTGACTAAGACCTGGAATGATCAGAGCTATTAGCATATCTGACAGCATCTTGATGGTGAAATAAATCTTATTAAAATCTAATAATTGGCATTGATCCCAGCAAGTTTAATAAAAGGGAGGGTGTTCAAAAACACAGGCGCAGAGTAAGTCTTCGCAATGCTATTAGTACTGGTCAACAATCGGCAGTCTTACACACTAGGTATGTAATAGTGCCTAACAAATTAAATCAAAGGTATTTAGCAGATCCTTCATATTGTGACATAATAGCAATGGCTCCTCTTCTGAAAGTGTTTTACACAGGGCAGATTGTAATAATAAATAATTGCATGAATGCTTACCTTGGTATCATATAACAAATAATAGCTCAGTATAGGGTAATACTGTTATGTTCATTCAAACATACTGCCTGAAAAGCTACTGAGCATGTAGCTGACATCCCGTTCATTTTCCTCCCACCTTACTTTCACATGTCAGCTTGCAGCTTCCAGCCTTACATGGGCACTGCCTGTTGTTAACCATATGTAGTGTTATTACTCAAAAAATACAGTTCTTTTATTTTGAAAAGCTGTACTGAGTTTTGAGATAAAACAAAAACTCTTTTAGAAACCAGAAATCAATTTAATTAAAGCAATCTTATGTCTTTGCTTTGACTTTTCTTTTTTAATACTGTGAAAAAAATGGAAAAATATCTTTTCTGTGTTTTAGATTATTTTAATACCGTCTTAATACCATCCATGGTACAACCAGGAGTATCTGAACAGTCTATACCTAGTACTGGTTTCTAAATAAATAAGTAAATATCTGATTATGCATCAGATGGAAACAGTTTGTTTTAACTTTTTGTACTACATCAGCTTTATATTATACACTAGTGTCATTCACAGCAGCAATACCAAAGAGTCAGCCTTTACTGAAATATATCTATAAACACACAGCTGAAAAAAACAAGAGAAAAAGTTGACAAGATCATGTATTTAAAATTAGAGTGAAATTGTAGTTTCTGTTCTCTCAGCAGACATCTAGGACTAACTTGAAAGTTCTCTTTTTCACTTTTAGATCACTAGTTGGTCATATGCCAGGCCAGTTCTCGGAATTCATTAAAGAAGCATGGCTGACCCACAGCTATTCTCCGTGGGGGCAAGAGACTGTTCTGCAGCCAGGAATTGCCAGTGTTCACGGGCACACTCTCTCTCTGCTCCCAAACCTGGAATAGGAGGTTCTGTGGCACTTCTGAAAATATGCCTGTAAAGTAATCCAAACAAATGCAAGAACACAGGGCACTACTATTTGCTGTTTGTATCCCACATCATTTTTCAAATGGTCAACAAATCTCTTATCTTACATAATAGGGTACACGCATAGCCAACAAAGAATTACCTGTTACCTATACCATAACAGTCTTATTTTTAGTTCATTGGCAGTAAAGGATTGATACACTTGTTCAAAGAGTATAAATCCAGCCTTTATACAGGAATATGATCTCAGATTTCCTTAGTTTCTTTTTTCGTGATTTGTGCAGTGAAAAGGACTGCCTGTTCATTTAGCTTGCAAGACTTGTAAGGAAATATGTTCTATTGGTCAAGAGCTGGAAAAATGCCTTGTAGGAGAGGGTCAGTTTGTTCAAAAGAAAGAGGAGTGACAGACAGGAGAAAACTTACTTGGACATACTTTATAAGCAAGCATGCCTTTAGATTGGTGTTTTGTATCTTACAATTCCTGCCCTTAAAATAAATAAAGACTAGCATTTGAACATGATGCTAATTAATCCATTGGTATATTTAAAGTAGTTTCTCAACTAAGTAATACCTTTCAGAAATTACTCCTTTAGGAAGGTTTAACGTAAAAGTACTTTCAGACAGATAAAGTAACAAACTCAACAAGAGTCTAGAAAAAATGCTGCACGATAGAATGTGAAAAGGAGAGGAGCTGGGAAGGCAAGGCAAGACAAAGCAAGGCAAGGGAAAAGGTGTTCATTAGCTGTTGAGTATTTCTCTTAGAAACTCAGCAGAAGAGTTTCGGGTCATTCTGATAAACAACAAGAACACTGGCAAAGCTGCTACCTGTTTCCTCATACTTCAAGCACCCTACTTCGGAGCTCAATATTATTACGTATCTAAAAACCACATTCCTGCTAAGTGAAATATCTGTTCAACGTTTTTTTCCCTCCTCCAAGAAACCACTGTTATCTGAAATTGATTGGTCAGTTGGGCCTGAGGGAACCTACAAGGTGCTAAAATTTCCCTCAAACATAGCACATATTTCTAAAGACTGTTCTTACCCATTCACTTAACGCTGATATTGACAAGAAAAAAAATGAATTAATAGAAAGACCAACTGCTCTATCAAGTAGAGCTGAGATTAGAGCAATGGGAGGTAACAATAGTACGGACAACAGGCTGAGTACCAAACAGGTACAACACTATCAGTGGCAGTTCAAGTTGTCCATCTCTCTCTTTCATATTTACATCAACAATACACAAAACAGATCACAGAGTTAGGTGAAATTAATTCCTTCTTCAAAGTGTGCTCTGCCAAAACTCATCTATTCTTGAAATCATCTACAGGCAATAAAAGCTGTTTATTTCCTACCATGCACATATATTTTTTGTGAATTTATATTTTTAATATAAAATCTAAGCATAAGATTATCATGTGAACACATACACTTGCCATTTTATTTTTAAAATTAATTTTTTCCCATCCTATCATTGACTTTTATACTGAACCCAGCAGAATGAATGATCCTAGAATTCCTCCACAGTTTATTTAATTTTAATACTTTTTATTTTTTGCTGTTACTGTGACTTTCTCAAACTTGAAAAGTTTGGAAAAGTGCCAGTTATAAAATTAAACCACAATATAAAAAACTTCTTATATACTTCTAAACCTGGGATAGTTTTGAAAAGGCATAGGACAGCAAAAAGAGAAATTCACAAAACTCTTAATGTTTCTATATGAGAGAAAATGTGGGCATTATTCACCTTCATTGCACTTACTGAAAAATACGGAAGTCATAAACAGGTTCTCTGAAAAAAATACATTCTTCCCCAAAATGTACAGTTAAAGAAAGGGGTTATCCAAGTTAAACTGAGAGGAGATAAGTTCTCCCTGCTCGCATGATCCCCTCCTCTCCGTTCTCCTGTTTTGCTGTTGGCACTCACCGGACTTGTACAGAATTGGTTCATATTGCTAAATTGGCAAAAAAGTAATCCAGACTAAAAATACGTGCCTTGGAGCTAGGTAGGGAAAGCTGGGGACTACATGGTCAGGATCATGTTCAGGGAAGACAAAGGAATGGCAAAGAGGAGGGGGATCCTTCACTTACAGCAGTAGTAAGGTGGTAGATCAGCTCAATCATAACATACATCACCCTCAAAGTGACAAATGAATTCTAAACAAATAGAGACAAGAACAGATTCCTAGGTGAACAGCTCTGAGCATGTGACCATTGCATTGTGCTTTAATATATATATATTCTTTTTTTTTTTTTAAACCTAGTTATTCATATAGCATGAACAGTTAACTGTTCTTCAGTTTCAAAATGTAAACCAGGACACCTTCATGAAAAAACTTTTTAGTAATATAACAGATACAGACAAGGATTTTAAAAATAATTTAAACATGTATTGATACTACTCTCAGCAGTTTGTAACTGAGCAAGTAAAGGACAGTTTATGCATATTTCCTAAAATGCAGGATTTTTTCCCCCAGCATTTTAGTCTTTTAAATGAGTTTATCATGAAGCACAGGATAAATGTCATTAGCATTCACTTTCAGCAAACTGACTTAGTTGTTGTCTACATTCATTTATCACTCCAAGCACAGACTGCACCACACTGATTCCTAGTAGAGACAGAGCAATTTCTACATACTGAGGAAGTGTTTTGCCCTGAAGAAATTATGTGCGGCTATTTAAAAAAAAAAAAAAAAAAAAATTGATGTTGATATTTAGAGCAGCAATCTTTATAAAGAAAAGGAAAACTCCCTCTGGGGTGACAGAGTAATTACTTGTGTAGTGAAAAACGTTCCTTTAAAGTCTCCTAACTCCAGTTAGAGAACGGGCAAGGGTGAGTGTACATAGGTTCTGAGAATTATCCTGAAACAGGAACTAATTATCCCACAGATCTAAAATAAAATAAAATAAAATAATTTAAAAACAGTATCTGGGATAAAGACAGGATTCTACTACATTATGTTACAGGAAAAATCCTTTGGAAAAACACCTGTGAGTTCTTATATATTTGTTATACATTACAGCTTATTTTTTAGATCATGTGAAACGCTTTTTTGCAGGGTTCTCAGAAAACAGAGAGTAAAGAACAAGCAGTAGAAAAAAAGTATTAGGTGCACCTGTAATGAAATCTATCAATATCACCATAGCTTTCTTTAAAATGGCATTTTCACTGCTAATTTCTTTACTCTGTATGAGCTACATGTCAGACATTCTGGGGCAGCTAAAGAAGACAGAGGGAGGAGCTTTGGGGTAGTTCAAAATATGTAAATAAAAAATTACTTTTGCTTTCAATGGGAATTAGGTATTTTAATTCTACTGCATTTTTAGCAGGCTATATTTTTTAAAAACCGGTCATAAGAGTATACAAACAAAATGCATGAGTTTCTTAAGTACACCACAGAAAAGATTAGCCAAGGCATAAGCATTTGTTTTTCTTCCAGTTCAGCTGACCGTGAAGATTCTGAGGAAATAACTTTAAAATAAATGAATCCGGAAATCCAAAATCAATTTACAAGGTGTGGCTATTATTTTACCATAGCCATGCGGGTTTTAATTTAGCCATGTTTAGCTATTCAGGTGAGGTTTTTAAATACATACATACATACATACATACATAGAGTAAGGGATAACAACACTAGTAATAAAGTGCAACTAATTTCTAATGTAGACACTTTTGTACGTTTGTCTCAAATTTATGAGATGCATACCCAGAAGATTACAATATATTAGAGATTACATCTCTCCTTTGTCTGTGCGTGATATATTAACAGTTCGCTCCATTTTCATTCAGTCTCCTTGGAACATCTCAAAGGTTACTGTAGGATTGTGCAATATTAAAGTTTTCCTTCTATCCATGAATCAAAGCCAGACTATGCAAATTTTGTTTTTCAGGTCCATCCCACAGTCAGATGATAACATATTTATGAAATGTAAGACCTATTTTTAGCTGGGTATTTCATGTTTAGGTATTATAGAGAACAAAGCACACTTAAGTTAGAGGGCAGTATTCAAATCTTTGAATCCCAAGTCACAATTTTCCCATAACTTTTCCTTCTTACTAAGTAGACTAATTCACAAGCTTGTCTCACATGCTAGACTAGGTTAGAAATGTTCAACTAGATTTTAATTTTTCTTCAAAAGCATGACTTGGTATTATTTAAATTCAATTACACTTTTGGTGGAAAAAGTGAAATGATTTGTGTTAAAAACCTATTCACTGCCATGATGACTATGTTTTAATTCATATTACAGCCAATGTTTGGATGTTACCACTGCTTTCAGTGTGATATAACACAAGGTTTACCAACAATATATCTTCCTTTTATATGAAATGGGAATTACTGCAGTTTTGAGATATACTTCAGGGCAAGTTTTCAAGTAATGTCATGTGGCTGTAATGCTATCTGTGGACTGTTAAAGGTTTTATATTTTAAATTACTTTTTAACACACAGTGAGTGCTTTGCTTTATACAGACTATCCTAGCCAAGAGTTATTTTGCTTAATTCTCTCGAAGTAGTTGCTTCTTGTTGAGAACGAGATGAGTCATACCTGGTGGTGCTAGAATTTATGTTAAAAGTAAATGGTTTCCTTCTTTGAGTCACCTTATCAAATTACATAGATCTTTTCTTAAGTCAGGAATGTTCACCTTGAGCAGATCAGGGAGGAAAACTAGAAACTGATCTATCAGGTAGCTGTCGCTCTTTAAGAGCAAAATTGGAAATTTTACTTCCTGGTATGTAGATGTGCCCCTCAGATTCTTGCTTTCTTTTGATTATTCTTTCAAAAGGTGTATCCTTTTTTGGAAACTAAAAAAGAAGGAGTTAAATGGAAGCTGAAAGGAGCTTATATGAAAACAAGAGATGACTCTCTTGTAGTGGAATTAATAAAACATGGCGATAAGATAGACATATCTAATTTCAGAAGCTACAGAAAGAATATCTTATCACAATTGTTTCAGTGACCTCACTTTTTAACTTTCAGAGGAAATGCCTTCAGTATGCAACCTTCCACGGAGGAAAAAGAGCCAAAATAAATAGAACAATATTATTGAAATTGCCAATGGATTTTTTTGACAGAACATTTACTTTTTTTTACAGTCTCTGTCTCTTATAAAAATAAATCCAAATCACCAGTTAGAGGAATTCTAGACTATTTTCATTGAAAAAAAGTTGTATGGACCTACATAAATCATGCATGGCTATGAGTCTCAGTTCAGAAACCTGTTCACAAGAGGAATGGCAGCATCATGTCCAAACTCCTATATTGTACACAAGAATGCAAACATATAATTGTGCATGCTTGTATAAATAAAAATGGCATCATGACCCTTTTTGTATGCAATATTCAAGGAAACAAGTTTTGACCAAAATAGAGTAACAATAGGATGTTTTATCTTGAAGTCTCTTCATAGTCTCAACTAACCATATGGTCAACCTTCAAAGCAGCAGGCTGATTCAGCTGAACTCTACTTTTCAGCTGGATCTCAATAGAGAAAGAAAGGGAGAAAGAGAAAGAAAAAACAGCTCAGTTGTTGTAGGAACAACAACATGTTGTTGTGGCAGTGGGATTTAATGTGGCAGTGAGATTTAATTACTATTTATATTACAGTTTTGCATTCTATGTAATTAGGGGGGAAAAAAGGTGAAGGCAGTGATCTACAAACAGACTCTTTGAACAGACTTTAGAATCATACTTCCTGAGGAAACAACAGAAAAAACAGAATGGTTTTATCAGCAACTGCTGCTGTAACCTAGGACTAGATTTTAGTGTAAAGACCTGATATAATATTTGCTAAAATCCCTATTCTTTTCTTACGTTATTGCAAATACAAAAGAACAACGTGTGGCAAATAGTTTTATTTTGTGACTTACATTTTGTGGCTTTTTTCTTTAGGGGGTGACACTGAAGCAGGTTCAATCCTTCCTGGCTTCTTCAAAGATTATATGTGATTCCTTTTCTGTGAAAATAACAAAAATAGCACTAGGAGTAGTTTTTCTCAGGTGTCTGCTAACCTAACTTCATGTTCCTACTTTTCCCCTGGAAATGCCTTTCTTCTCCTGTTTATGGCAGTTCTTATTCATTACAATTTTATTCACTGTCTTCTGGCCTTTGTCTTGGCTTTCTCCATCAGTAATTATTTCAGCTCACATGACATAGCTTCTGACCAAGCCTAGTCATGCTGCTTCACGAATCCTGTGGTAATTCCTATTAATACCAGGTATCTCACTACTGAAAGAGTTGTAATTGCACTTTTTATTTGGTCTGAAAGATGAGTACTTACCCTTCAAAATCCCTTTAAACAGTCTTTATTTTCTAGATCTCCAGATCAAAGACAGCATAATGGAAGTTTTCATACACTGCCAGAATAAAAATATTTAGATAGGTACCTGTTAAGAACTTTCAAAAGAAACTAATTGCTAGAAACTTAACTTGCACTGACTTGCAACATTAGTGAGGCTTCCACACAGATGCTATCAGCACTGTGAAGCACCTCTAAATAACTTTGATAAACCTGGCCTTGGAAAAACATTTTTCTGCAGAATTGTTTTGCTCTTAACACTGAATAAAATTTAGTAGGTATTTTTTCATGTATTAAAATAATATAGAGTATACAATGTCACAAGTCCAAACACCTATAGCTACAGTAGATGATTCTTTAGTAGAGAAGCATAAATTAATAGAGATTATGAATCAATTAAAAAATGTGTAGCTACTATACCAAAGGTGTTGCACACAGCACTCTACTCTTCTGCTTAAATAGTTTAGAATGTAAGAGACGACGAAAATATCATCAGAGTTGAGATGCCAAACATATAGTAATGCCTCTCAGAGAGAAGAAATATAGCTAGAGTTTTAACGATAAAGATTTCTCTTTAAACATTTGGAATTAAAAATAGAAAATTTCCTGCTGTAAGTGCCCGAAGTGCATATGACAGCAATCCCACTGTTCAGCTTAATGAGCCTGTCAGTCCAAAATATTAAGCAGTTTGATATAAGCATCTTAAATATGATGTAGATCTAAAATGTTAATGGTAAGGAAGAGTTTGGAAAATGTAATAAGGGACACTTTCCTATATAAAAAGCCTTCTATCTATCATCTGCTATTTGTCCAGATTATGAAACGTGGCTATTAATTATTATAGCTTTGATTTCTAGGGACTAAAAGAATTCAAATCCAAAATTTCCACTGTGCTTTAAGATGTTTCAAGATGTCTTTATAAGAGTCCAGAGGTTCTTCACATTTACTTGCTGTCATTCAGCCCTTATTTCATTTTTTTACTCATCTTGACACTCTTCTAAGGAATACTTTCCTCAATCATTTGATCCACCATTGTGATTTAGCAGTCTTCTGATTAAGTCACTGCTTACAAATTCAGGATTTAGCACTTCAGATGCCCTAACCTTCCTGTGCCATTCATGCATCTATAATCTTATTTCTGGCAGAAGAGACATCTCTGCATGTATCAGACATCCAGCTCCAGAGTCATTGCTCCCTTCTTTTTGTTGTGTTGGTGTTAGAGAAGGCTCTATCAGTTTTTCTACATAGTGCTTGTCAAAGACATGAATTAAGCAACTGTAAGCTTGTATGCATGGACCAAAACAGCACTTTTCTGCAAATATGCTGATCACTAATATGTTCAGGCATCCACAAGATTTTAGAAATATAATCCTTGGTATTTTTATGTTTAGTAGTTTAAGCGTAGCACCTGTGAATTGTTGATGACTAAAAAGCAAGCTCCTTCTTGACTCAGAAGATGTTATACTTTTCATTTGAGCAATGTAGATTTATGGCCATTAGAAAATTAACAGATTCAAACTAAGCATATGTTGAATCACTAACCAACTTCCACGTCATGTGACAGGAAAAGTAAATGGATTTAAAGGGGAAAAAAAGAAGGAAAAAAAGTCTGTATCCAGAATTCTATGACAGGACTACTATGATTAAATGATCAGCTTTATCCTGTGTCCCTGCAAAACCACTAAAGAACAGTGGTGGATGACAATAAAGTACATTCAAATGTAAGCCAAGTTTCTTCAAAATACAGATCACTTAAAAGGATCTCTACAGCTCCCAGGGGAAAAATTTCCCAGGAGGCCTGTTGCATTATTTCAATTATTTGGATCAGCTGTACTATTTCTTCCAAAGGATATTGGAAAAGACTTCCAGTGTCTTTTTGTTATATGAGGATTCAAGTCCTGTAAGCACTCACGGAAATTTCTCAAGTAAATTCTGTGCAAATTTAGATGCGAATACCTCTTGTCTTCTATTCTTCATAATGAACTGTTGTTTCTTTTTAAATATCAACAAAATAATAAATTCAGCACACATCTTCAATATTTCATGCCACCTACACATCTATAGGCATTACTACAGTATTTTGAATTTCATACCTAGGGGCATTTATGCTTTGTTACTTAAAAATTATCTTGTAGCTCTACTCCATATATTGGCTCATTTACTTTAAATCTGACATTTTAATAGACATCCCACTTAGAGATTAAAGATCTAGTATGTATTCTTTTTTTCTTGGGAAATGATAAAAAGTTAATTTTTTACATAACTTTTTGCCAGAATCATGGAAGACACATTTCCTTTAGAAAATCTTTCAGCAGGTAAGGTGGCAGGGATTTAATTACTATTTATATTACAGAAGTCCATAGATACACAATCCTGGTTACAGGATCTCATTGTGGTAGATGCTGTTGAAGCTCAATTCTTTCTTCATTCTGAAGATAAGTACCTTCTGGGCCATGGCAGTGCAAAATACCCTATTCTTCTCAAGGTTGTCCTAGAAGGCTGAACTATTGCTGATTGTCTGGGTAAGATAAGCTTCCAATGTGTTTCTCTTGTCTACAAAAAGCTGACTCTAAAATAATTTAAGCTGGGAATCAAGTAATAACTTTTGGTCACCATCAGCATGGGCAAGATTTGAACTGATGACTTAGATTGAAACATGCTAAATTCCACCATCAGCCATGGTACTGCAAGCTGTACAATGAAAAGAAAAAAAAAAAAAGGAGATTTTCTGTTGTGTGGGTAGTGTGCTTTAAATGTGAAAGAGTCTTCCTAACTGTGGCAGTAAGCAGCTTTGAGGTAATTGCTATTTTGTGTTTCAGTTCAGAGACAGACGTTAAAATGAGTCATTGGCTTCTGTTTCTGTATTCTGAGCTGGCCCCTTTGCATGTACAGTTTTATTGGTTTTAAAGGGACTGTGTACTGGCACAGCTGCTCCCAGTATAATAGGATATGCAGCAAAGAGGAAAAACATTCTCACGTATTTTCCTGGAAAAAGTTTGGTGATTTTGTATACAATTTAAGCAATTAAATCCTATAATAGCTTTGACTGCAAAATATACAAAATACAATAGTTCCTCCAGTGATTATACAGGATACTTGGTGTTTACATTTGTCCTTATTTATTTGTTGTTTTGATTAAACGTATACTTTTTAAGGAGAAGTCTTGCTCTGAAGTTTCGTTTTTTTCCACTTTTATGTTTCTTTTCAATTTACTTTTGAACTTTATGTCAGTCTTGACCACTCTTTTAGTCTGCCATGCAGACACTAGCCCCAATTCTACTGTGAGAACTTTCTGTGTTTCAGCTGCATTTAGTAGGATCACACTTTTAAAAAATAAGTCATATACTCATATAAAAATTTAGATAGAAAACTAAATTACATCAGCAGTGAAAAATCATATGACTGAAACATCAATTCTAATTTAAAAGCATTTCTTGAAACAATGCAAAATGTAATTCTATTGCTGAAGTGAGGCAAGGCTGTTCTGGGACAAAACTAATATAGAAGTCTGACAAATATTGTTAATAATCCACTGATATGTATAACTGATGAGAACAGTGTTGACAGCACCATATTGCAAAAAAGAATCATAGCCTGATGGGAACATTACAGCCCACTGGTAGAAACATGCAAGAGCCTCTAATGCTGTTAGGGTTGCCACCATAGCGATGGACCAGATTCTCAGGAGCTGACATCTTCATAAATCAGAAGCTCTGCGGTACCACAACAGGTCCTTGGTTTGACTAATATATGATTACAGTTGAGGACTGTAGTACAGCAGAAATCCTGCTAAGCAATAACCTATCTGTGCCGTTGACACTTTGGAGGCCAGAGATAACAAAGGGAACTCAGTAAGTCTGGCTTCTTCTCCAAAACAGTAACTATAAAATCCAGCTAAATTCAAAAGCCATTTAAGACTGAAAAACAATACTGTATGTGTCGATTAGAATTTTCAAGTGAATTGACTTGTTAATGACATAATAAATCTTGCTTCCTACATTATTAAATTAAACACTTCCTATTGCAAAGAATATTTGCCCACCTACAAATGGATATCTACGTAATGGACATTTACATATGGATCTCCTTCTAGGAATTTCTGCCCCATTAACAACTTATGTACATATATAGTTACATATTTCCATTTTAAAAGCTGTAATTAAAATGTAAATATTGTTGGCTAATGTAGTTGGCTGTCAATATGCACTTGTTATGGAAAACGTGACATATGTCATTTAATAAGAGAGCATAACATGTTATTTATAATATAATTATGTAGGAATATGGTGTTCATCTTAAGACTTATTTGTGTATCGTTGTGTGCAGTTATAAATGTTGTGTTGCTGTATAGCTTGATTTTCTGATCCTTGGAAGTCAGGGTGCAGTAGCTACACCTATTTTCATATGAATCAGTCTGATCGCACTATGATGAAATACATTTTTCCAGTGAGAATTTCACCTTTGTATCTCTCATGTAGGCAGGGTACGATTTTATTCTCTTCCAGTTCTTTGTTTTAAATGCTCGTTCTTTTTTTGAATGATTCAATGACTACCTTATGCCCTTTGGAAACCTAAGCTGTCTTTTGAAATTAAGCTTAACTTGTCACTTAAGGAATGTTTTTATTTTTTGTATGCAAAATAGGGCATAGTGCAGTTTTGTTAATTATTAGTAAAAATTAACGTCTGAATAGAGGACTACATTATCAAAGGAATAAACTAAATTACTCTTGGAGTCTTATTTTATTTGTAGTTGATAGAATATGTCTTTGATGTCCTTATTTACGTAGATTAGCACTTTATTCCATAATTGGTGCCTTCATCTTACTAAGTAATTAACTTTTCCTTCCTTAGACAAAGAAATGCGTAACTCTGACACAGAGTACTGGATATAAGAGAGGGAAATAGAAGTTTCTGATGTAGCAGACAGGAACACTCACAGCCCTTACAGATGGGAGATGTACAGACATACTAATATGATGAAAATATTAGTGTATAAGAAGAAATTCCTGACATGGAGAAGGCTAGCTAGAGGTAGTCTGTGGAAAGAATGGAAGGGATGCACTGTGTCCTGTTGCAGATCAGGGGTTAGAGGGATGCAGTGTGTCCTGTTGCAAATCAGAGGGTCACAGCACCTCTGCTATGAGGACAGGCTGAGAGAGTTGGGGTTGCTCAGCCTGGAGAAGAGAAGGCTCCAGGGACACCTTATAGCAGCCTTCCAGTATCTGAAGGGGGCCTACAAGAAAGTTGGAGAGGGACTTTTTACAAGGGCATGTAGCGACAGGACGAGGGTTAATGGCTTCAAACTGGAAGAGGGTAGATTTAGAATAGACATTAGGAAGAAATTTTTCACTATGAGGGTCGTGAAACACTGGAACAGGCTGCCCAGAGAAGTTGTGGAGGCCCCATCCCTGGAAGTGTTCAAGGCCATGTTGGATGAGGCTTTGAGCAAGCTGGTCTAGGGGGAGGTGTCCTTGCCCATGGCACAGGGGTTGGAACGAGATGATCTTTAAGGTCCCTTCCAACCTAAACCATTCTATGATTCTATAAATAATAAACCCATGCTACAGTCTACAATGAGGAGACAGCCATAAGCTTGATGTGCAACTTAGCACACTTGGTAGAAAGGCTATAAAAATATTAGATACTGCAGTTGCAAACAGAAGTGTTTCCAATCACAACAGAGCAAGGAATGCTCTTCTATTCCTGTAATAGTCGCTGTTCAGTCTACATAGGAGTCACTCAACAAAGACTCTTAGTATTGCAACAGGAATGGCTTAAATTTGAGGAAAATCAAGCACTTCTTTTATTTATAGCTTGTGTGTGCAGTTTTATGTAATTTTATAACAGAACTGAGTACTACTGAACACTTTAGTACATAATTCTCTACTAAGAAACCTTGGCATTTGGTGTCAACCAAAGTACACTTACATGCTCAGAACTTTGCTAGTATTTCCAGCCATAGAATCATGGAGCCTTAGAAAAATATTGGTCAGAAGAGACCTCTGGAGATCATCTAGCCCAACTCAAAGCAGGTTCACCTTCCACGTCCAGGACATTCATATTTACGTCAGGTCCAGGCATCTCAAAGGATGGTGTGCTGCCATCTTTTACTCAGCAGGAGAACACAGACCTGTGTTTCACACAGCAGTAAACTTACCAATTGTTTTGTGAATACCACAACTAGAAGCTTCCTTTCACCACCCCTTCTGCCCCCAGAAAGGAGAAATCTGAGCCTGGTTTTATGTATAATCCATTTACAAATGCTTTTTAAACTAAGAATTATTTCTCTGCTTTCTTGAATTTTTGACCAAGCTGCAAAGTGTGAAAGCCACTGTATCTTTTATTATAGGTGGTAAAAGTACATCCATAGAACAAATGGAAAGTAGGGTCTACAAAATCTTTACATGGTAATGTTATATCTATCATATAAATATTTGTGCTTATTGCTTACTCTGAATCTCAGTTAAAAATAAAGGAATCAAGTAAAATTTATTTTAGGTGAGGCTGTTTTAAAAATTGTCAAGAAACCGTACCATCTTTCTGTTACCAGTTTTTGCACATTTAATGAGCTGTGGACGGAAAACCTAAATTGAGCATATGATGTGTATCAAAAAACTTGCAATAATTTAATTTACCAAATATTTATCTTACCAACAGTATAGATCATTCTTACAACTGTGGTAAGCACTGTAGCTGTATTAGTAATTAAAAATAGTGCAGACATACTAACACAGTCTAGCAATGTAAGGACGTTTCAAAATAGGGTTCTTAGTGTTGCTTGATTGGTATTTCCACAGGAATGCTCTTGAAGTCAGATGCCACAACTCAGGAATTTTTAATGTTGAAGCAGAAGGTGACCCTCTGTGCTGCAAGTAAGAGACGCCTGTGATACAGAGAAACAAACACATGCTTCTGGCGCCCATCTTTTTTTTTATTCTTTTTATTTTAATCCACAAGACTGGTTCTAGAAAAGCAAATTAGTCAAAACTGTCGTAGCCAGGGACAGCAGAAAAACTAACTTTCAGGGGCCTTCGAGAGAGAGATCTAGCCACAGTGTTTACGCTGTTTCTAGCAACATGTCTTTTCCTGGGCTGAGTTCCTGATTTACCTCTCAGTGTCCAGTCTTTCTGTGGAAGACACTATTGATTGCAGCAGGAATAACAATCATGCTTCAGCATTTATAAGGATTAAAACCTATAAATTCTGTTCTCTCATCACGTATTCAATAGCCAGATGACATCAGAACCCGATGACCTGGAACAGAATAGTACAGAGGAAGACAAGAGTATGTTGTCTGGGAAAGTTCATGCTCACTGTGGCATTTTTTTCCTTTTTCTTTTCATGTTTCTGAGGCTACCTAACACTACATACTCTGAATTACCCTCTGGATCTTCCTTTTGCTTTACTCCAGAGTCTAGACCAGCCTCCTAACTTAAATACTTAAATTTGTTGCCTACATTTAAATCATCTGGCCATCACATCACGTGTATCTTTTTGGATATTAAAGATCTCCAGTGACTTTCAGCAATTCCCTGGATGAGCCAGAATAAATTTTATATGACCCACCCCAATTCAAATTCTCCTCTTTGAGAAGATAACAAGAGGTTTTTATGGCAGCTTGGAAATAGTGTATATTATATATGTTTCTAACACCAGAAATGGTAATGTTGGTTTAGAAGAAAAATGCTGTGAATGCTAGAGCTCACCTGAAAAGAGGGCTAGTCTTACAACACTTGTACTTTAAACACTGGATTTGATCTTTCATATACTAAATATATATATTAATGCAGGTATATAAGTCTAGGAATCAAAGATATGGAATATCAGTCTGGGGAAGCAATGAAACCCTTACGTGTACCACTGACATATGTCTGATCTTACTGTTGTTTTACCAAATTAGTCCTGCCTCATTTGATGACTTACCTTAGTATGAATCAAGGCAGTCTTACTGTCCTATTTCCCCGTTCTAAAGTCCCACTTCAACAATACTCTTTGAACTGAAGCTTTACGTGCACCGATACTGACATGTCTTTTCCTCATCCCGCTCACACAAGTATTTTATAAGGTGGCATATCGCTCACAGCCAAACAAATAGTTGGCGCATTCAGTTCATCTGTATAGACTTTGCTATTCAAGCAAAGAACATCTGTCATGTTGGCCACATTCATAGGAGGTTACTGAAAGACTGGAGAGACAAGCATACTTTTTTTTATTCTGGTATCTGGACTGCATCTTGTAACGGAAGCAAACGCTGTTCCAAGCAAACTCTGCTTGCAGGCAGTGGCTCTGATCTGAGACATGTCCTGTGTTTGTAAGCTGTAACACATGTGAACCCCTACTGTAATGCTCCAGCAGATCTTTAGATGACCTTTAATTTTTTGACCTTTCTTTTGTTTGTTTGTTTCTGTACTAGCCAAACTTAGCCAAGTTTTCTGAATTTGGGCTAACAGCACCAATACAAAAGCCAGTTTCCCAATGGTCTCAGACTCTGCTAGCCGTTTTGGAGAACTCTTAACTCTTCTCAAAGAAAAAAATGACTGAACTACATATGGGCAAAATTTATGAATGAAAATGCTCGACTAAATTTGGCTGAAACTTCTTGAAGTTTTGCAAAGTGTTTAATAGTTGAAAAGCAGTATTCTGTAGAGGTGAATGAATAAAACAGTAGCAAGTATAACGAATAACCCATTGATTTCACTGAGAATGTTTATACGAGTCATTATACACTTTTACAGGTACCTCTGTACCAAAGGGTTTTGAAGACTCTGTATACCTACAGAGCGTTCCGGTCTATATCGGCTATTATTAAATTTATCTTAAATTTATTTGAGAAGCAGAAAAAGAACTGTACAGTGTGTAGCTATTTCCAATTTAAAACTTTGTAATCAACAAGCCAGCGTTTTCACTAACACTGTCCTTGTGAAATGTCCACTACAAAGGGAAATATTCTTTAATATTTCATGTCTTGCTACAGATACTGCCGTCAGGTAGGCGATTTATGGTTTTCTGGTTTTGCCAATTCACAAGTACACTGACAAAGAATATAATTTTTATCACCTTACCCTAATTAGCCTTAATTATAGCCTTCTTCACAAGGTAGTCTTTAGATGCATTAATATATATTTATCTGCAGGACATATTGTGAGCATAGGAGGACATGGTTCCCTGATTTGCATAAAGAGGCTTTGGAGTTGTCATCTGGCTTTGTACACAAGAGCAATACTACTCTCAGACACTTTAGAAAACTACAAACACCTCACATTGTCACCTTTGGTGACAGTAAAATATTTGTCACTAATTACACACAAGAATAAAGTAAGAAATAACTTGCAGACCATTTATTTGAGTGTGGGCAGTGTACAGTTTGCAGAAATACGGTTCAGATCCTTTACGTGGAGAACTTATTAAAAGAATTAATGTCTAGTATATGCAAAATAAAAAAGCAAGACTTGATAAAATATTTGGATTAGTTGCTTAACACGTTAAGAAGGCAAGTCCTTTCTGTTTAAATAGCCCTGCTCATCCTAGCGCATCAAAGCGTTGACACCCACATTTTTATTCACCATTTAATTTTTACCTAGCACCATTGCGTTAAAACGACCCTCAGCTTCAATGTCCCTCTAAAAACATAAGCTAGCTAAATATTCTACCAATTTACGTGAACACGTTTTTTTGGAGAAGTTGTGTATAATACTGCCCGTTTCGGGTTCCCTGGTGGAGAAAAGACTTGGCGTCTACCGAAACGGCTCCGTAGCTCCTGAATTTCCGTCATTCCTGTCGCAGCACCCGCTCTTTCCACACGGGCAGCCCCACGCCCGCCTCCCCGGGGCCGCCGGCCTACCTCGCCGCCCGCCGCCGCGGCCGTTTGGGGAACCCCCGGGCCGCGGGAGGGCGGGGGCCGCCCCCACCCCCCGCTACCCCACCCCGCCGCCGCCGCCGCCGCCGCCGCCGCCGCCGCAACAAAAGGCAAGGC
>VFFE01009182.1:1817775-1829919 GCA_008921705.1 Burhinus oedicnemus | reverse complement strand
AGCTTCACCTGTGCGGCGCGCCCGCTGGCCCGGGGACGGCGCGCGGCGGCAACGGCCGGCCTAACCGTCACCTCGGGGCCGCCGCTCCGCCCGCCCCGCTCTCGGTGTGTCTCTGCCTGGCCGTTCCCACCCCCCCGCCCTGTTCCGACACCAGTCCCTTTTAAATCCCGGTTTCGTCCACCTTGCTCCTTCCTTCGGGTTCCTGGCTCTTTTTTTCTGTGGTGGTTTGGGGCTTATTCTGCCGTTTGACAGCCTCTGTCGTGCGTGTCGGGGGAGAGGGGCTGTTATCCCTTGTGCCCTGGGTGGGGGACGCGGGCCCTTCTCCCGTCTCCCTTCCTCACCGTCCCCTCCGCCGGCCTCCGGGGACCGCGGTCGGTTCCGCGAAACTTTCTGGCTGAGGGGAATCGCGCTGCAGCCGAGGGGCCCGGGGGAGGGCGCGGGAGACGCCGGGCGGGCGGTCGCTCGTTCCTGGTTTTCGGCTGAGCAAGCCCGCCAGTCCTACAGACTTTGTAGGTCACTTTTATTTGCTACCTTTCCTTCCTTTTCCACAGAGCGGGCCAGCAGAAAAATCTCTGGGGAAGATCTCTTCAAGGGTCTCACTCCCAAGTGTCTGTGTATGTGCGAGAGCGGGCATGAATAATTAGGGAACAGTTCCATGGAATCACTTACGAAAAATTAGCTGCCCATTAAATGGGAAGCGGTGAGGAGCAATCGTGTGAATTCTACCTATACCCAACCGGAGAGGAGAGGCGAGGCGGGGGGAGGGGGGGCACTGCCTGCAGCAAGGCTGATTTCCAGTCCTGTGGCTGTCTTCTTATATCGCCGTCCCCATCTCCCTACCCCGGGAGGAGAGGGACGCGTGGGTGTGGAGCACAGTGGTTTAGTCCACACCCCGCAGCCTGCCTTCCCCAGGCAGCCTCGGGAGCCGCGCTCATTCTCCTCCCTCTCCTTGCCAGCCGGTGTGTCCGCGGCGGCAGGAGGCGGAGGCGGCGGGAGGGGAGAGGAGGAGAGCGGAGCGGAGCGGCGGACGCCGGGCTGCCGCGGCCGCCCGGGAGAGCTGCGGCGGCGGGAGCCCCCCGCACCCCCCAGCCGCACGCACCCCCGCCGCCGCCGCCACGACTGCACGGCAGCAGCCCGCCGGGGCACCGCGCTGGAGTTACTGCCCTCCAGCAGTTTCCGCTGTGGTTTTTAGCGAGGAGGGAGGTGTAGGGGACAGGGCTTTATTTTGAGGGGATGCCGAGAAAGCTGTTCCCCTCCTGAAGCACGTTGTCTGGGCGTTCCTATTATGGAAGTTAAGTGAGAAACTCTGCGGCTTGAACTGATTTGGTAGAGAAAGAGAGAGAAAGAGGTAGGGGGAGGGCGACAGGAAAGCAAAATAGCCAAACCAAGCCAATGATTTTCCTGCAAAGTGCCGGGAAGTTTGCGGAGCACTTTCTAGGAATCAGGCCCTTTCTCAGAGTCTCTCCTTGTCTTCCGAAGAAAGAGCTTGCTTTTGGATTGCCATGGATCCTAAAGAGAGTCTTAGACACACTTGAATAATTCCTCTGCTTGGGCTGGATTGGTGGGAATTTAGGAAGGAGCGTGTGTGCAAAGCAGAAGCCTTCGGAGCTCGTTCGCTGCTCTAATCTGTATGGATCTAAAAGTGTCACATTCAAGACCTTTCCATCTGCAGCTTTTGATTTCGAGATTTCCCTTTCCACTTTAAGTAGCTGCTAGGAAACTGAAAACTTTTGGACCTACCTCTTATTGGCTTTGGATACTTTTTTTTTTTTTTTTTTTGGATCTCTGTGGAATTGGTCTCGCAAGCCATCGGGATTGCTTTTAATATGTCAAAATGGGTCTGCTGACGCCACTCCTGCTCTTTGGATTTGCATTTTTTCAAGTCTATGGTAAGTTCGCTTATTTTAGATATGCCATTTCTGCGCAGAATTCCACTTCATCTGAATCTGATTTGGGACAGCACATGGACGACGTTATAAGCTTTAATACTACAGAGCCTTAATTTTGTTTCTGGTATAAAACCAGTATTTTGGGGCGGGTGTGTGTGTGCGCGTGGAGTATGTGTTTCCAATATGCAGTCTTTCCCCTCTGCTAACTTAAATGGAAAAGCAGCTTATGAATGAAAGAATGTCAGCTTGAGGTAGCGAGGAAAGAGTAAAAACTACCGTGCTAAATCTTTTCTTTCGGGGGGGTAAGCGGGAAGGTGAAAGGAAAGGCAGACAGCTGTTGTAGCTGATATTACTTTGCCTCCTTCTATTGTTAAACTTTCCACCGGGAGAGCCGGCTGATGAAATAAATAGGTTAGCTCTGCCTCGACTCCAGGTGAGGCGAACTGGCGAATTTCCAGAGTCCCTCAACGCCTCCTTTGGCGCTGGCGGAGGCTGGAGCAGGCGCTGGCGAGCTGCAAGGCAGGCAGGCAGGACGCGGGGCGGCGGGCACCACAGCACCATCCACCCCGCATCACCTCCACCCACTCCCGCGGGGCCGGGCAGGTGCGGCGCGGCCGGCCCGCCACGCCACCGTGGGGCTCCGCTCGAGGGTGGGGCGGGAGGGTCTGCCCATCATCCTCCCCCGCGCCCCCTCATTACGAGCTTTCCGGAGGGAGCGTTGTCATGAAGCTTAGCAACGTTTGGGGGAAAGGGTGGATTTCCCCCGCGATTCCCCCCCCCTTTGGGTGCGCTCTACAACGCGTCTTGCGGTTTTCGAGTTTAAGTAATGGACGGGGAACTATAAATTAGCATCTTGGGGAAGTACGCTTTAGTAGGGCGGCAGCTTCGGTGCAAGAGTAAATGGCCTTTCAAAGTAGGGGTTGGCGCTGTACTGCAGTATAGACGTTAGAGGCATTACAGGAGTTCAAACATTCAACTAGGAAGCAAGCATCTGTAACAGCCTACAGTTCTACATGAGTGTGTGCTGGGACTAAATGCTCGGCAGTCCGCCTAGTATTATTTGCATCGCTAAATAGTCTTGTAGACTTCAGGTGAATTTAATGTCTGGGACGCTGGCTGGTTTTGCCTGTTAGAGCAAACTGTTCCAGGAAGCTACTGCTTACAGCATTTACTGTATCAGTCCTGAAGCAGGACTCTGGGTTTATTGTTTGCAGTCACAGGCTGCTTTGGGTATTTCTCCCCCCCGTCTCATCTTCCCCCACCCCTAGCAAGAAAGGAGGCAAAATAGACAAGAAGAGGGAGATATTCAAGTACAGTTTTACATTGGTTGCATAATACGCTATGCACTTGAATGTTCAGTTTGAGCTACCGATAAGAAAATTTCTGCGTAATGTATGTACGTGCTAAACAGTGGGAAGTTTTAACTGTGAAAGGATTTAATGGAACATTGGCGTCTATCAGCGTGGTCATAGTTTTGTGGGGATTTTGTTTTCTGTTTGCTTTGGTTTTTGTATTTTGATCCTTAACTTTAAGACCACCAGTACTGGAGATATCTTTGTATACAAACTGAAAACATCAGGCTGTAGAAATGTAATTATTAGTAAGTGTTTAAAATTGTATGTAGCTAGAAGGAATACAATTAAAGTGCTCAGTGGAAGTGACAGAGTGAATCAGAGGAGCTTGGTGTTACAGAATGTAATTAATGTACCGGGCTGTTTGGAGATATATGAAACAAATGCAATTAACCAGCTTGCTGGAACGACAGGAGCAAGACATAATTTATTCTGGTTTTGTCATGGGGAACACAAGTAGAACCTTTGTTCTAGTTTAGCCTTATAGGACGAGGGTGGGGGTGCAGGTGAAGCACATAGCTAATTTAGAGCTGGACTGTTAGGAAAAAAAAAAGCGCCCAGGAACTGCCCAGAATAGATGTGATCCTCCCCTTTTGTGGGAAGATATGGCAGAGACTGTCAAGTTTGCCTACATTAACAACTCTCTTAAATAAAAAGGCTTGTGGATAGCATTTCATGACTAAGTAGAGATAAGCTGTTATTGTCAAAATGACTAACAAGTAGCTTTGAAGAAATACTGGCATGCAAACTTGGCACGCTCTACTTTTGTCTCTTTAGGAGCATAGTAATTATGATTACACCTTAGGGTGACATATACCACCAGTTGCTTTGAAAAGCTATATATCAACATTAGCACTCTTTGTAATGCTTTAATTTAAGAAAAAAGACAAAACCCAACAGACTGCTTGTTTAATACGTCCTTGGTTTCTTTTCTATGTTTGACAGTTACCTCTTACTGAATTTCTGGTTTTGAGGGTTTTTTGTTGTTGGGTTTGGTTTGTTTTCTTTTTTTGTTTTCTTGGCATCAGGTCCAGACAGAGAGAGACACCGTAGCATTTGAGGCATGTTAGCCATCCTTTTCCCTGTGACATTAGTTTTGTTTAGTGATTCAAAAGTGGTATTACACAGTGCATAGTGGTGTAGATCAAAATGATAATTTTTTTCTGCTAAAGTTATTTTCTCTGTCCATGCTGTTATGACACCTGAAAATTGCAAAGCTCAAAGAAAATGGCAGAAAGCATACATGTATGTCTATTTTATTATTATTATTATTACTATTGTTCTTATGATTTTCCTCTAGCCCTGCCCATATTCTTGCAGTCTGTTCAGGGAATAACTGTAATTTTCTTTTTCTTTAGCTATCAATCTTGGTTACTGTTCTTGAAAAAACAAACAAACAAAAATCAAACACACACACACAAAAAGACCCAAACAAAAACCCACCCCACTAGACAGAGTCTGTATTGTAAAATAAAACACTAGCTATTGGAGTTAAAACATCTGTTTACATGTTTTTAATAGTGTTCAATTGATTTTTCTTTCATTGTTATGTGTTTTTTGTTATCTTTCTTCCAAACATTGGTAAAGCTTGAAAGAATGAATATTAACAGAAAAGTTCACAACTGCTGTGAACACAGGTGTGTGGATGTTACCACAGACACTAGTTTTAGTGGGCCAAACTCTGCCCAGGTAGGACTTGTAGCGCGTTCAATGAAAATTACAACCTTATCTGTCAGGGTTGGCTTTTAGCCATTGTCCCTTGAAAACTGCAAGTGTCATGCTCTTGAATGCGTGGTGGTCTTAAAGATATGTGAGTGAATAATTCTGTAAAAGCAGCATTTTATCTCCATATTAGTATATCTCAAAAGCACTTATTTTCTTAATGAAAAGTATGCATCTGAAATGGTGGGGTGGCTCAAGCATTCAATCTTTCTTTTCCTTTTTTTTTTTTTTTAATTCATTTTATTTCTTCACACCAGTGAGCTACACATCTGTGGCCTTGTGCAGGTCTCGGTTGCCTATCAGAGAACATGGCTTACATATAAAGCTAGAGTATATTCTTCCAGTGAGTATTAGAGTTGACAGGGTCTTGATCTCTCATGTGAGTTTTGCTGTTGATGGATAACCTTTGCTTCTGTGGAATGTGTGCATTTTAATGCATTAAGAGTAAAATTCTGTAGTGGAGAGTTTGTGTTTTGTTGGGTTGTGGGTTTTTTTGTTTTTTGTGGGTTTTTTCTTTAGCTTGCTCTTCATAGGACCCAATTCTGCAAAGCATTTAAGAGTGCGCTTCCATAACTTGCCCAGAATCTCACTGAAGTTAGTAAGAATTTAAATGTGTATTCTGAGTTAATCATGTGCTTTAAAACTTTGCTGAGTAGGGATGAATTTATGCCCATGATGTAACATTTTGCTGAATTAGTCTTAATGTTTTGCTTTCATTATTTCCTGTCTGGTAAGTAGTTATTGCAACAGCATATATTTACATGTAAAAGATAGGCAATGAGAAAATCCTATCATTGCACTTCCGGGGTGGATATGTTTGAAAAGTAATGTGATAATCCAAATTTTTTTTTTTTTTTTCATTCCTTTGCTAATTTGGTATGCTGCAAAAGGTCTGATACCCCACAATTCTTCCAGGAAAGGTAGGATAGGGGTTTTTAAGCTTTTCCATGAGTTGCACTTTTTACAATAATCCTTCCATTAGGAACTTTCTGGAATGATGAGATTCATGTTGCTCAAGGAAAATAAGTTTTAGCACTGTGGGCTAAAGGTACGTAACCTTAAAAGTAGACAATAAGATATAAGTAGATTTTTAAGGATGCATAAAAAGCAGCAAGGAGACGCGCCAAAAAATTCATTGAGAGGAAATGGAGGCTTTGGCTAGTCTGTCCAGTCAGCTCTGTTTCCAGGAGTTGCTTTTCTATAGCAATGCTATGTAGGCTCATAGCACTAAATTCAAGACATGCTCTGTCCGCTGCTGAACCATTTAGTGGAAATTACTAAGGAGTATGCAATAGCTTTTTAGCCATTTGCTACCCTTGAGTTGCTATTCATGTATTGATCTCGGCTAAATAGATTGCTAACAGGTTCTGTACATTCTGTTTCAGCCACCTAAGATGAACACTGCTGTCAGGTTTTATCTGTTATCTCAGCTGGCATGGCAGAGGTTGCTCTTCCTGTGGCTGCCATCTGGCTCACCACCTCTCATACCAACCTTGTGGAGGATACTTAGTAATCATATTGATGCTGTTTCTTGCCAAGAGGCTGGGTTACTGGTGCTCTTTTCTACATTTCTACAGAAGAAATCTCTTTGTTTTGTGTGCAGAAGAAAGTATGTACTTGTTCTTGCCAAATAAATGTGTTGATTTTTTTGGTTCTGACAGAACAGATGTTTCTTACATGTAACTGCTGAATTTTTACAGAACATTTATTGTTATTTAATCTTTCTTGCCCTTGCATTTTTACAGTACGCTTTGGTATATAGAAGGGTACAGAATCTGATCTTAAATCACTACTTCAGAGAGTGTTGAGGATACCTTTTATGCAGGACTAGTCATGTGGACTGTTAGTTATGAGATCTTTGAATGCAAAATAATTACACAGAAATAAAGATTTGTGGATGTAGGTTTTAGTCTTAACATATTTAATTTCATACCTGTCTTCTACTAGAAAATGCAAACTGCGGACCCTCTGCCCTTGAGGTTATGTGTCCAGAAAGAAGGTTGAGTTGCTAGTCTTGTCCTCACCTCAAATTATTTCCTTAACAAAATAATGGTTAATCACCTGTGGTTAACACTTTTTATTGTTATAGTGGATAATTAAACAAGGCCCTGATAATTTAGGACCTGATTCTGCACCACTGAAATTATAACAGTTTTGCTACTGAGTCCTTTGTGTGAAAGATTTTGAAAGCCAGTGGTGATATCTTGATTTACTGTAATCTTGCATCTTAATTCATGTAATGTAATCTTGTTACAAGATGAAGTTGGCTTGTCACTACATCCTTCCATGGGGATAGCTTCCAAATACTTGAGGTCATAAGTGCCTGTTGCTGCTTCAGTCCTGCTTACTCCTTACTTGTTCCCATAGTGCTCCCTTTACTAGTACAGAGTATTCCTTTGTAATCAGAAAGCTGCTTCTTGTGCTAGGTTGTGGATGTAATGATATGCATTCTTAATATTTTTTCAAGCCAAAAGATCATGAAGTAAGAAATGGCTTTTTAATTCCATCTCTGCAGCTTATCTTGGCTTTGGTGCCATGGAAGAGATCCAAGATGTGCTCTTAATTTTATTAAAATAATTACCTTCATCAATAAATACATGAACAACAATAGATAAACTAACCAGTAGTACCCATGTAATAACCTGCTGTTACCTGTATTGAGCTGCTGTGCTCTAGTGGCCAAGCCTAATTGAGATTCATCTTTGTATTATGGACAAACGTGATGTGAAGATATCAATTTAAACAGTGTTCTGGCAGAAGTAGCTCATGTATATGCATTGAATTTGCAGTGTTTACCACCCTACCACAGCTATTTTTTTGGCTAAGCAAATTGTAAACTCACTAAATAATTGTTATTATCTGCAGGTCTCTGTGAGTTAACATATCTGTTCAACTGGGTTTTGAACTAACCTTCTGGTTATCTTCTAGATAGATCTACAAACAACTTTCCCTGTGCTTAATTTCTCTTTGAACTTAGTTGCACTGCAAAACCATGTCGGTAAAAACACACAGCTTCATTTTGCTTGAAGTTACTTGTTTGTCTTGATATTTCTGCTAGAAAACAGTGTATCTTTGGCTTGGTGATAACTCAGGGCCACTGATCTTCTAGTGATTCGAGTGTATATTTTGGAACCAATTGAGATGGTGTGCATCCAGGTTCTATTGCAAACTTTTTAGGCTATTTATCTGTCCTGGTTGTGGAGATATTCATTCAGCTCTACCTAGCTATGTGAATGACAACTGGAAGAACACAAAGCATTTTCAAATTAATTCCTCATCATTTTCAGGTGCTCATTGCATAAGACACCATTCTAAGCTTGATTTGGAGCAACCTTAATGATATATGATGTTTGCTTGCAGAATTACCTTTCTTGTCAGTGAGTCCTCGTTGTACTCCTTCAGTTCCAGCAGAGTTCTTCAGTCTGCCTACAGTAGAAGACAGTGGCCTGCTGTTGTACTATTTTATGTTTTGTTATAATTTACTTTTATTTTCTCTCATCACTTTTTCTCAGATTAAGTAGGAGAACAGTTTATTTGGTCTGATATATGGAAGTGAACTGGTAGGATGAGTGGGGATGCCAGGAGTTGAAGTATGATCTAACTCATTAGAGTTTACCTAGATGATTATGCCACAATGTTTGTTGCAGCATATGGTCTTTTAGTTTGTATTTATGCATTGCCTATATAACTTCAGTGTAGTGTGCCAAGGTGAGAAGAGTTTCTCTGTAATATGCTTGTCATAAATACAGATTGGACAAAAAGAATAAATGGCCACCAGCAAGTTGTAAAACACAGTAAACTCTGCAGTTAACTTCTATTAATTGCTTGCCGTTGACTACAAAAGAAACTAAGCGGAAAAAAATTAACCTTTTAAAACCAAAATGTCAGGTAACTAACATCAGTCAACTTGTTTCTCATTCATAGTGAATGGAGGAACTTTTTGTGCCAGGCTACCAGAGGTATTTTTTTTACTGCTGTGAAAATGTCAAGAGTAAAGAAGCAGTTATGAGAAGTATTTTAATGCTGTGTGAGCCCTATAATAATGGTTTCTCAAGCTGTCATTCTGTGCAGTTTTCAAAGTCCACGTGTCCTGTAGTCCAGATGACTTCGTCCCGGCAAAAGGAGTGGTCAATTTTAACAGTTTATGTTGTATCCTAAAGAGAACTCTGTAACTAAGGGATGGTCAATAGTTTCTTTCTATCAGTATTATGAAACATTCAAATGGCATAGCCATGCTGTTGGACTAGGAGCTACTTGGAAAACGTGTGCTTTCTTCACCTGGATTTCCTTTCCCTTGTCAACTTGATCTTCTCTTTGGGATTGTCACTCCTTAGTAGAGGCTGCAGAAAAAGAATCTGTGGATGAATCCTCCTCCTCACTTTCCAGAGAGGAAATACTGTGCTCAATGCATTATGTCACCTTTAAGACCTGGAGATGCTTATTGGTCCTGCATGTACATGTACACTAGCACTGCCCTGCTCTGACAGTTTTCTGGGGAGATAAGTGACACTGTAAGACGGGAGAAGGAGTGGCATAGTAGCCTGATTCCAGGTCCATGGTTTGATGGATTAAATGACTACCTCATTTTGAAACAAGGAATGAGAGAAGAGAGGGAATGGCAGAGGAGCTGGGCTACAGCAGCATGTAGGGTCAGGCAGCGTAGGGAGTGAAAAGGGGAGCAAAAAACTACTGTCGTGCTTAACATGATAGTGCTGATGCCTAATAACTTCAAGGTTGTTTTATACAGAGTATATTTAGGCTTTTATCATTGCTGTGTCATTTGTACATCACTTATACATGAAGTGAATAAACCTCTCTGTTAAATTGAGTCCAGATTTGTTTGGAGTGGCTGCAAGAAAATGCTAAATTGTGATTTGATGCAGTGAACTAAGGTTTTTGCTGCCTTTAACTTGATGCACTGCAGAAGTGCTGTGATAGAGTGGCTGGATTTTTTGTGTGTATATTTTTATGATATGTAAGAGAAATTCAGTGGGTGAACTAAAATAGTTGGTTTACATCAAGGCAACAGCTATTAAACAAAGGGCTTTCAGTGGAAAAAATTAACTATCAGAAATAGTGTGCTTTACCCTTGATCTGTTACATCTGTTTTGTTACCAAACTGGATTTTAAAATATAATGCTTTGGTTTTAAGCTAGTGAATATGATGTATCTATTCAGATGTATGCCTGAATTATAAACTTCTGTGTTATTTTTTTTCTTTTGCATGAATTTGATTCATCATCTTAAACTGTGCAATGCGATGTTTACCTAATGAGACCAGACAGCTTGTTCTGTAAGATCAAGTCTCATGGGGTAAAATCCCAGCATTTGGAATAGGGACATCCTATGATAATTGTCTTTTAGTACTGTTGTCTTTAAACTTCTAAGAATAGTTCTCTGTGTGTGTACATCTAGATTTAAAAAAAGTTTTTATCTATGTAGAGGTATAATTATATCTCTACACACTTACAATGAAAGAAAATAACTTTAGAAACCATAAGGAATAGAATTGTGCCCCTGAAGGCAAAACTGTAAACAGTAGTAGGAACTGTTAGAACACTGAATTAAAAGAAAATGAAATGTGTGACAAGTAGACAAACAGATATTTAATTAAATATGAATCAGTGTAAAACAGAACTGTTTGTTATTGTTTACTGAATCCTCTTTGACAACTGCTCAGTTTAGGATAAAATGCAAAAGAACATACGCCTGGCTTTGTATGACCCTAAATTTCTCTGTTCTCCCTTTCAGCAGGCAACATGCCTTTTTTTCTCTAAGTGATTTTTGGTTGCTAGGAGAAGCATGGTAGTCTGCCCTGCTCTTATCCGGCAGTAAAACCGAAGAGTGTATTGAGGTAAAGAGAGGGGCAAAGCACAGTATAGGCCATGAATCACAAGTTGTCTCTAATATGTCTACTTTGTTCCCACTTTTTCTTTGAAAACTTTTGTTTTTACTAATGGTGTTTCTTTTCAGCTGGTCTCTCAAAGCCATTCAGAGAGTGAAAAAAATTGTGCTGTTAAGAGTCCACTTAGAGGAACAAAAAAAGGAGGGGGAGACATTGAGACTTATTCATGGGGCCACAGTGGTAGCAATGCGCAACTCAATGAATAGCTTCAGTCAGCTGCTGTTAAAACTGGATGATTGATACCTTCTGTTTTTTGCTAGGGCTGGAAAGTACACAGAAAGTCTTCATAGTGGTCCTGCCAGTTTTAATGCAAGATATTGAAGTTGTTTACAAACGATCTTCAAAGTTCAATGTATGCAGCATTCTTGAAGCATGTCTGAAGAATTCAAATAGTAATGTTGCATGCGTTTGGTAAAAGTAGAGAGAATTGTTAATAATCATGCTACTCTTGCTCTAGTTTGTGAAACCCTTTATTCACTCTTTAAATTGTGCTTTTTCAATTAACTGTGTACTGTGGCAAGAATCACTTGACCATCGCCTCCTATAATGATCTGAAAGTGTGCTTAACCAGATGTCATTGGCTACTTCTAAACCTTTGCAGTTAAAAATGGTTTTGTGTCACTAAATATTATAACAGGTATAAGTGATTAGACAATATTGTCTTTATTAATAGACTATTGAAATCATGAGACTTATGGCAGATTTCACTTGAAATTGATTGCAGGATGAATGCATAGACAATATATCCTTAAGTGCTTAATGAAACCTAGCCTTAAGAGCAGTCTTAAAACAATGATTTGACTCTTAAGAAAGATTGCTGAAGAGGTCATGTGTGTGGGTTCCATCGATGAGGAAATAGAACATGTGACTGCAGAGAACTGCGATTTGTGCCGTAGAAACAGATGACTCTCTGTGAACAGAGCAGGCCTCTGTATCATTCCTTAACAGGAATAAGTGGTGAATGGCTAAAGGTCTCATTACCAATTTAAAATATCTTGTTGACTTAATTTAGCGACATGCAGATAATAGAGAAATTGAATGATGATGTAATTGGAAAAATAGTGCAGCAACTTGTACCGATTTGTTTTTTCCATTTGAACAAAATAGGTTTCACCCATATTTCTGAGGGTATTGGGTGACCTGGCAGTACTGGATTCAGTCCTGGTATAATTTAATGGAATTTGTCTGTTTAGGTCAGGGCTGAATTTGTCCCCAGGGAAAGATGAAGATGAAAGAGTTGCAAGTTAAATTACAAGGAACTGGCTCTATCTTACAG
>VFFE01009182.1:1730743-1817755 GCA_008921705.1 Burhinus oedicnemus | reverse complement strand
GGGGTGGGGTG
Source organism: Burhinus oedicnemus (assembly GCA_008921705.1). Lineage (NCBI taxonomy): Eukaryota > Metazoa > Chordata > Aves > Charadriiformes > Burhinidae > Burhinus > Burhinus oedicnemus. The sequence goes on along the minus strand of VFFE01009182.1, from coordinate 1,817,744 downwards.
TGAGGGTGAGGGGGTGTGTGCTGTTCTTTTGTCTGTGGTGGTTTTTTTCTTTTTCTTCCTGATCCACACAGACTTTAGGAGTAATTTAAATATCATCTACAGTACGACCGAGGTTTTCAGTTACTTCCATGAAAGCTGCAAGTGCTGAGACCAAGGATTTTCCCTCATAAATTACAGCAGATGTTGCCTCAGTCATTCTTCAGTGTTAGCTCATAAGTGCTGTTGTCCTTCCTGCTGAGAACTGTGTGGGAAAACAGACACGTTTTTGTCACTGCATGTGGATGTTGGTTAGCAAAATTGGATTAACTGTTAATATAAAGGACGTGCCCAGTACCACTCAGGAATTCCAAGGCAGAAGGGAGAATGGGATCTGGTGTCTAAGAACAGAGTTGATGGTGAAGGAAGAGCTGTGCTAGTGCTGATGGTGAAGGAAGAGGGAGTAACTCAAACTGATGTTGCTGCTGCATCTCTTTCCCTGGCATTTAAAGCAAGGCAACTCTTGAGGTCCAGGAGGATGAGAATGGTAGAATTGTGGACCATGAATCTGTCCTCCAGTAACAATTTTCCTTCCTGTTACTTGATAGTCCCGCTGCACTGCATTATGAAAGAGAAAAGAGGTAGAGGGTGATTCAACACTGCTGGATTTGGGACAGGGGCTAGGGGGGAGCTGACATTGGTGTGGAGAAACATTGAGCTATGCCTGTCCTTCCTGATCTTTTCCCCCTGTCCTCAGCTATGTATTTCTGGGAGTCTAAACAGGCCAAGGAAGGATTCAGGAAAGAAAGAGTAGCTCTGGACCTGGACCTGTCTGAAATTGGAGGAAACCTGTTGTTGCATGGTGACAGTCAGACCTGTCTGACCTTCCTGCTCTGGCATTTCCCTGTTCATTCAATTTAACATGCCAAATGAAGCATCATTCCTTCAGAGAGCTCATCTGTCCCTCAGAGCCCAATTCATTTGTAGAATAAACTTCTTTCAGATTAAGTAGTGTACATCTGTTTAAGTAAGGACCAGCTATAGCTACAATATTGATGTGGAGAAGTAAGGAATGAAGGCAGATTTATGTATACTTTTGTTGTCATATGATATAGAAAAAAATCTATGGCCATTTCTTATTCTTTCTGTCCTTTTCCTCTCCTGTCAAATCTATTTCCTAGTTTTTTGCTATACTGAAAGATGTGTGTAGCTTGCTTGGCAAGTTTCAGATATGAAATCTCCTCACAGTTGATGCTTTGCATTTGTAATTCTAGAACACTTTCCTCTGCGTAGGCCGGAAAATGAGAGATGCCTTAGCTTACTATACAGAAATCACTGGAGTTGAAACTTCTAGATTTATTCTAGGCCATTAAGAAAAATATGCCCTTGAGTTTACAGATTTTTCGTTCCCCGTGCTGCTTGTCTGCAAGTTCTGTCCGTGTTCCATGTTTCATTCATATAGCTTGCCTCCTTGTATTTCATAGTTAAAGACTTTCTTCTATCTTGTTTTCTTGTCAATTGTTTTAGTTTCTTTCCTAGCTTTTTTCTGTTCATCTCATTCTTCACCAATTGGTTTAGGTTGCTATTTTCTAACCATGTTGCTTGAATAAGAAGAATGAAAGGACTTGAAATAACAGGAAAAGTTGGGGGGAAGGTGATGTTGGTGATGAAGGAATGATTATAAGAAATTTTGCTCTTTGACAGGATTGCTTGGTGAATTCTATGTGTGTAGATAACATTCTGTGTTGGCAGAATATTCTGCCAGCCCTAACAAGTGCCTTGAGTAAATTTAAAAAAAACAAAACAAAACAAAAGTTCACAAGTGTAAGCCAAATTTCATGTAAAGTTGGAAAGAGGTACCTTCCTGAACATTTAACCATGTCTCAAGTCTATCTTTTAGTTTTGAAGCACATAAATCTCCACTCTGTTATGGAGAATCCTCTCCTTCAGTCTAGTGAGAATTACAGATAACTATGTTTATAAATGATTTGTTAGGTTTCCTATTCTTACAAATAGTTGAACTTTATCCATTTATAAAATATGCATACATAGGTGGGCAATCAACTTTGAATATCTAAGCTGATTTTTTAAATGTTCTACAAAGTTCTATAATGTTCTGTAAAAAGACAACTCTAGAAGGCAAAAAATACAAGATAGACATAAACTGAATAGTAACGGCATTCAAGGAAACTATTGTGCTGATAATACTGTTGAAATCATTGATATTCTGTGAAGACTCAATTTTTTTATGTGTGTATAAACTATACGTGATATATGTATACAATACTATACATAATACATTATATAATATATAATACATCTTGTAAGAGAACTGTTCCAACTTACTAGGTAAGCTGCGTGAAATACTTTCTGGTTGAAAGTTGAAGTTGTGGGTTTTGTTGGCTTTTTTTCTGATTCACAGTTGATCTCAGCTGTATTGAAGAATAAATGTTTTTTGTACTGGGTAGAACTTGTAATGTATAGGAAACCTTGACTCAGCAGAAGATGCTGGGAATTTTGTCATCAGCATCAGTGGCGCCACAGTTTTGTTTTTGGAGGGTTTGGCAATGTTGGAGGCTAATGCAGAGCAGGAAGTTTTGTTGTTTTGTTGTTTTCTTTTTGTAATTACACAAAGCTTAAGAGATTGACTCAAAGCTAAACATAGAGCTATAATCAGGAGGTTAACAGATCCAAGAAGCTTCACCTATGCTCTGTTAGACATTATCTTGGGAAGCCAAGATAATGATGCATAACACATCCAGTAGTAAGCAGTGTAGTCAGGAGCTTGAGAAAGAAGTCTGTAACACCATGAAAACTCCATTATTTCATCTTCAATTGAAGGCTGGCTGTTGACTTACGGAGAGCACCTTCAGCTGTATCTGCCCTGAGGGAAAAAAATTTCACTATTAGGGAAGCCACAAATCAATTTTAAACCCAATCTGTAATAAATTTGCAAAGTAGAAAGGAAGATACATTATTTGGCAACAAATTTCTTCCATACTTTGTAGCATTTGTGACCAGGTGTCTTACTAGGCTGCTTGGTATTTTCAGAGCAGTCATGAGGATGAAATAACTTCTGTATCGTTCTTCATCCAAAGAGTGCCAGAATTTGTCAGTGAAGGGGATGGAGAATAACTGTACGCAACGCTTAGTCTCTTCTGCTACCTGCAGTGGTACTTTTGGCATCTTTGAGATGGTCTCAGCACGCACTTTAAGGGCCCAAATCAGTATTTCACCATATATACTATCATCAAAGTTTAGGCCAGACTTTGTTAAAGGCTATGTCATATTAATCCCATGGTATTCCTGTTAATGTAGTGTGCAGGTATTTTTGTCCTATGGAAAATCACCAAGAAAGCTTCGTGAGAATGGGGTAATGCTTCCTGGGCTTGTCTTCTAATTGGAGTGAAGGAATATTTTTCTGACCACCTGATATGTTTTACTATCATACAGGTAAGCATATAGAGAGAAAAGGGAAGGAGCAGAGTTGGAGCCATTGGCTCAGCATGCTTCTTGTGTATTACTTGCACTGTGAAACTTTTGCTGCTGCAGAAACTGCAGATGTTGCAGATTTTAGCAACAACTAGAATAAAGCACGCTGTTTTCCTGGATGCCCAGAATACCCTTATGCCAATTCGAGATGTTGAGGAAAAGAATTCTAAGGTTGTTTTTAGAGGAAGATGGATTCCTGAGAGTTTGAAACTTCTGAAGACAGATAACCATGCAGTCAAAGATGCAATGTATCTACTTTTTTTTTTTCCTCCCACTGCCTTTGGAAATTAATTTCCTAGTGCTCCAGACTTTTGTTTAACACTTTGAACAGACAGGCAGCATTCTCACATCTAACAAGTGTGATATATTAAGCTGGGGAGAGAAAGTGTAGAGAAGGTTAGGTTTAATATGGACTCGGCTGGAGGCATGCTACCTAATGAATCACTAATCATATCCTGCAGTGTTATGAGTGCAAGTGGTCTCCTGTCCAAATACCATTCTTGCCCAGCTTCCTTCACTTACGAGGCTCACAGGGTCATAATTCTTACATCTACTTTAGAAAGAAGATAGGTTACAAGTTGAACTAGCTGAGATGGAGCATTCTGGACAGGTTTCTTTAGAAGTGAGGCTTCAGTGGAGAAACTGAAACATAGAAAATAATAGTGCTATGCAGGAGCAAAAATGTTCAGCCTGTACACTGGGTACCTGGAGAGGAAATAGATTCTTTAATATTCTATACTGAATGTTTAGAAGGCTTTTCAGATTGTAGTTTGCCTGCATATATTAAAGCTTTTTATAACTTGGTATGAATTGGTTGCATATGCATGTGATATAAATAAAACCTCACTGGATGTTGTAAGCCAAAGAAATAAATCAGCCAATGATTCTATTGCACATATTCTTGGTACAACTCTCTTGGAGACATATTCTTGGTACAACTCTCTTGGAGAGCTATAAATAGGTATTGCTTATTACTTTTGCTTACATTTATTTTTGCTTTAAATGGCAAATAAAACTATTGTTAACAGACCTTAAAATCACTTGGAGGATATTTACTTAGATCATTTTGAGGAAAAGAAAGAATGCCCTTGTTAAAATATTTGTTAATAGTGTCTGAGTGTTGGGACAAGTAGATAAATTGTCAGTACAAATGACTGAAGATTTTTCTTTCAAGTCTTCAAGAAAGAAATTACATAGAGAGTTTATAAGCACTTTTCCAAGTGCTTATACTGAGTTACCTTTTTGTGGAAAAAGCTGGATCCAAGGGCGGGGGGGAGGGAGGGAGAGAATAAAAATCAGTGTAGCAGTTCTGGTAAGTATTGATTGGCCTAGAACAACATAAAGAAGTGAAAGAAGCATAGTAGAAAAATAAATACCCATCTAACAGATGTATCATTACCCTCTTGCTCCTTTCCAAATATGTCAAAATCAGGAAAAATATTGCTGTAGTTTCTGTAATACCTTCTTTAAAAGTAGGTGTTGCTGGCTTTGTTTTTCTTTTCCAGTAATGGAAGAGCTTTTGCTTTGTAAGGATTTCTGGAGGCTTTGCTCACTGCCAGTAAATATGGCAAAAATAGGGTAGGAGATCAGTCCACTTAAGTGTTTGAGCATTCACAGAATATATACCTAATATAATGTAAGCATCACTGGCTCTTGTTCCCCTTCCCTCTCACGGGGAAAAATCAATGCATATGCTTCAGAATACTTCTCTTGACAAAATGAAATAGACAATGATGATGGATCTGGCTAACTGTCTGGCAGCATGCCTGTCTCTTTGATAAACCAAATATTTGGAACTTTTAGGGAGATATTGTTAAAACATAATATTCCTGCCATCTGGTACTTCTTGCTCACTTCAGTCAGATGCTTTGGAGGTAAGTGAGAAGTGCTTCCTAAGAAGTTCAATATGACAGAATTCAGAACATTGAGACCTGGTGAGATTTGTTTATTATATTAACAGTTATTAAAAGTAGTAAAGGGGAGGTGGGGGGGTGGAACAGTTGCTGATTTCTTGTGCTATAGAGCTTTAACTTTTGATTGCATAAACAAAGATTCATAATGTACCCTAAATCTATATTTATGTTTATTTTTAATCTTTCAAGTCATCTGAGCAGTTGGACTAGCCTGGCAATAGAAGCTGCAGAATACCAGCAAACTAGATAGTAGGAAGGACTAATGAAAAAAATCATTCTGCTAAGTTAAGTTTCATCTCAGCCTAGGTATAACTAGGTATATAAAGCTTCTCCTTGCAAGCAAAGAAATTATTTATTTATTTCCAACCAGATTTTACAGTTTAAGATCTGATTTCCTACTTACAGATCCAAATAAGAATACAGGCAAAACAAGTAAACCTTCTCAGACAGAGAACAGATTTCAAAACCCCTTTTAAAAATATTGTGAGCGTTCCATGTTTGCAAATAACGGATCTTTGATTTTGTTAAAAACTTACAGTGAATGGAATGGAGTTTATAGTAAGTCTTAACTGCAATTCTGAGAGCTGTTACGTAGCCAAGACAAAGAATCTTTTGGGCCACAGATAAACGAGGCACTTGAACAATACAAAAATTAAAATTCCCTGATTTTTTAAAAATTTTTTTTCTTAATGGAGAATTAGAGGGTGCAAGTCTTGATATTTTGTAGCAAAACAAGACTCATATGCCTAAACACATGAATGTAGCCTGTTGTCTTGCTGGACGCTAACATATAGTAATATTAAAACACAAAGTGCTAAAAAAGAATTGGTAGTGTATCTCAAAACCAGCACTGCAATCACCAAATAAAAGAAGGTAAATCTTGACTCTGCTTGCACTCCATTCATTGAAAGGTCCCTGAGGATAAAGATATAGGTGCCTATTAGATGACATTAATCTATACTCTCCATGAGCTGTTAGGTCCCCAGTTATGATAAAATACTGATAAGTTTACTTAAGTTAGTTTATTCTTATCCATATATTGATGGTATACCTTAGGATTTAATAAGATAATACTGCTCTAGACATATCTTGTCACTTTAATTTGCTTTGTGCAAAGATTGATAGTGAATTACACCAGCTCTTGTATTGTGATAGGATGCCATACACGAAGAAGGCAATCGTCCACTTCTGCATTGAAGTAAGTTTATGATGGCTGCGTGACACAAGACATGTCAGACTTTGACCCCTTTTGCATTCTTCTTTATTAGTAGCTCTTGGTCAAAACCATGAGGAATAAATATTGTGGGCTCTAAACTGACAGTTCTGTGTGATGTGTTTGCACAGTCTTTGCCTGAAGGCTGAATGACACGTTGGTGGCGTTGAGACAGCACAAATGCTGGTTTCATAAAATTGAGGAGATTTTTGAACCTTTAATTATGGAGAACTCTTATCTGTTGCAATATTCTTTTGAGGAATTGTTTTAATTCTTTCATTCACTGATCTATGTTCCTTCATTTATTATTTTATTCTAATGTGTGTGTTTCAAAATGCCTTTTAATTCAAGTAGCACTTGATTGAGGAAATCTGATGTCTCTTATTAGTGTTATTTGTATACTAGAAGTGATCTCCTAATTTGAGGAATTTCAATCAATTATCGTCATGCCTCATATTGATTAGGTTTTGTTATTTTAGGGCAACTGGCCATCTTTTTGAACCACAAATAGGACTGATGAAACCTAGCCACAGATAAAATGGCACTAACTTTTTTTAATACATTACATGGAAGGCCTACAGTTTTGGGGGTAAAAATGTAGTCTGAAAGATATAATTTTAAACATGAAAGAGGGAGGTTTACGTTTATTGTAAATAAGAGGTATGGGTGGATTTTGGATGAAGTGGTGACCTTTCACCTCCAAGGCAACAGTTTAAATTAATCCACACATCCTAAATTAATCGAGATAAATGGTTTTAGCTTTGTCCCTGGTGTAAAGTAGTCCATATTACAAAATTGCCATACATCTGTTTTTGCAAGCTTGGCATAATTGGCATTCTCTTAGGACTGAATTGGCATTGAAAGTGAACTATTTCTTACTGTTTAGGAAGGTGTTCCCTCTAGTCAGGGTAAATGTCATTGTTGGGTCTGTGAATGAAATCTGCTCCTGCCTCTGTTAATAATCCATACCTGAAAGATTTGTCAAAAATATTTTAAGTGTTATAGCTGTTCTTTTTAAATTGAAAAACCAACTTCAGAGTAAAGAAAGTAAATCAGTATGAGACAGGGACCTTATTTTCTTGCATCTAGTAGGAATTCAAATGCTCATAGACATTAAAATTGCCTAACTTATCATTTGCTCATGACAGGTAGCCTAACACTTCAATGATGGACTTTTGAACTTTATGAAAGATGGACATGTGGAAACAAATATAAATTAATGTAGAATACGTTATTATTTACTAAGGACAAGGTTGAACTTGAATGAAGGAAAACATGTGGCTTTCCTTCTCTACTTCCCCTGGAGCATCTCTAGGAATCGCAACGCCTTCTCTTTTCTTTTATTGTGAGGGTGGTGAGACACTGGAACAGGTCAGCCAGAGAGGTTGTGGGTTGTGCCCCATCCCTGGAAGTGTTCAAGACCAAGCTGGATGGGGCTTTGAGCAACCTGGTCTAGTGGAAGATGTCCCTGCCCATGGCAGGTGGGGTGGAACTAGATGATCTTTAAGGTCCGTTCTAGCTGAACCATTCTATGATTCTATTACGTGTGGATGTGGCACTTGGGGTCACGGTTTAGTGGTAGACTTGGAAGTGTTAGGTTTACAGTTGGATGCAATGATCATAAAGGTCTTTTCCAACCTAAATTATTTTATGACTCTATCCTTCCTCCAAGGGAAAAGCAACATGTGTCATACTGCTGTTGGCTGGAGAGTTTTTGTTTGGTTTCCTGCTCTTGCTCTTATGTCTGCTGGACTGAAGCTTTGGAGCTAGAGCCCTGTATCTCACTTTTTTTTTTTTTTATCTGGCAGAAGATCTGGAGGAGTGAAGGATCGAATATACAACTTTTAACCAGTGCCTTAGATAAGAAAAGGATTGCAAAAAGTATTTATGTAGAACATGAATTGGGGAAAAATGTCCAGGAAGACAATGGGTCATATTCAGTGAGTTCTGTTTGTTCTCTTCTGGTACCAAGAAGAGAAGCAACTTCAAAATGGAATGCTATCAAATTGCATATATTTATATACATCCCTTAGCTATTTAGGGAAAATTTTTCTTAATTTCAGGGAAGATTACAGCACTTTTTCATGCCGATTTGCTTATGTTCCAGTTTGAAAGCAGAACATAAATTTTTTGTGTATAAAAAATAACAGGTTTTAAAAAATTATTTGTAAAAAATCTCTAGTTTGTCAGATGTCTTTTTATATTAAGAACTTGAAAAATACTTTACATAGTAGTGCTTGGTTCATTTTTATAAAGTATGCATGCATTTATAAAGGAATCGGAGAAACCACCTCATGTGTCCATAGCAGTATTTTATATAACAAGTTAACATAGATGTCAGATCTGAGCAAAGTTTTGGCTACATATTAGGGCTACATATTATGTCAAATTTAATTAAATGTTTGAAAGCATGCATCTTTTGTTTCAATAGCAGGTGTCTGGGTGAATGGGAGGGGAGGAGAGAGGAGGGGGAAGAAAAAACCCTTTTCTTCCATCACCATACTCCAAAAAAACGTGGAATGAACTGTCTTATCGTATGATTCATGCTAGCTAGTTACTGTGATTTTTAGTGATAGTAGATGGATAGAATTCTGTGGTAAATTTTCTTAGGTGGGTAGTTTTAATAAAACACGCATCTCGTGTATTTTTTTGCTGTATCATGTGTAGAATTTATTGGCAGGAATGGCAGATGTGAGCTGTTCTAAGCCGTAAGTAGCTAAAAGGGATTAACTTTACACAGAGGATTTACTAATGAAGACATCGCACTTAAACACACAGAAGGAAAAGAAAGTGAATTGTTGATCAAGAAATCATTCTATCTAGTTGTCCTAAACACTTTCCTTTTTTTTTTTCTTTGTAACTTTTAAATGTAGCATATTGAATAAATATAATTGTATACTATTCTCATATTTTATCTTCATGCTTTTATAGTAGTTTCACAGTATTTGGTAGTCAGAATAAGATGCAATCTATGGACAGATAGATGTGACAGTCAAACTGTAGGCTGTGATGGCAACTTGTGTAGTATTTGTTCTTCTGGTACTTCATTTTCATATGCTTAGGGGCACATCCTACTACTTGAGCAAGTAAATAATTGGTTTTCAAAGGGATGATGCAGGTAATTCTAATATTCTCTGGGATTTATTTTAAAAACACACAAACAAGCAAAAAAAAAAAAAAAAAACTTTTTTTTTTGTAGTCAATACTCCCGCTTTGCTTCTATTCCATATACAACCAGTTAGCTTCATAGCTGGAGGCCAGGTGAGCACCAACAAGATTTAAAAAGTGAACAATAAAACAAAGTCCAAGTAAGAAAAAGAAATTTCTCCACTGAAATGTAGGAAGACTTGGTGTCAACTGGCTCCAGTCTGTCTCTAAATGTCTCTTGTGTAATTATTAGTTGAGAAGGGCAGGAGGAAGTACACGTGACTGGGTAACCTCCTTTATTAAAATGTGTTTTTCTCCTGAAAGATTTGTGATCTTGTCAGAGCATATTAACTTTGTAGGCAGAGAACAAGCAGGTATCAAAAAAGTCAGGAAACATGCACGTTGTCTCTGATTCCTTCCCTCGCTTTCTTATCATATCAACTGCAGGTTCCGTAATGTAACAGACCACCTTGATCTGTATTTCAAATGCATCTTTGCTGCAAAGGGCTGAAGCAGATTTTAAGATATTTTAGACTTACCATCTCAAGTGGAGCAGTCTGGGTTTTGGCTAATAGAGCATGAAGTAACCTTTGTGTTCTTTAAAATTTATTGTTGTTGATACTTGTTTTGATACATGTTTATACGTATGCAAATCCACATGTATAATTGTAATATAGGTGTTCTATTTCACTTATAGGGAAATGAAGATGTTATTTGTAACAAAGAATGCTGTTTTAATTGGATTCAATATAGAAGTGAACAGTCATTTAAGAAGTAGTTTTCAAATAAGGAATGGTAAAGCTATTGCTCTGGCAGAGTATGATCTTTAAAACTGTGTAAGCTACTAAGGACTAGTAAGAATGTATGTCATTCAAAAAGAATTTTATTTAGCTTTCCAGTATATACTGTGTATACTGTGACATTGGTCTCAAATTAGTAATGCTATTCTTACACAATGTATATAGAAAAGTACAAGTGATATGCATTTCTTTTATAGACTATTATTATAGATTATTTATCTTGTAGATTATTGCTATTACTTCAAATTAATTAAAGTTCTCAGCCATTACTACATACGATCAATTTTTAAAAAAAAAAAATTATTAAGGTGTGGCTGGGTCACACCAAGCTATCCCCTTGTCTTTTGTCTCATGGTAGATAAACAATGCATCTTGGAAAGGAAAAAATGGGGCAAGCACTTTGTGAGCCATTCCCAGCTTCTAAGTGTTTGTGGCTTCTTGACTTCCCGAGGTGCTGTCTTTGTGGTTAACTACTTTTGTGAATTTAGCCAGCTGGGGTTTTTTGTTTGTTTTTGTTTGTTTGTTTGTTTTTAACTCAACACATATTTGCTCTTTGCTTTTTGAGGTCTTTCTGACTAAAAGTAACAAAATCATCCCAGCAAACCATTTCCTGTAGTATTAGCTGATATCTATCCATAGATCTGATCTCTTGCCCAGTGCTATTAAAGAGTACTGACAGAACTGAAGGCATCACTATAGACATGTTTTTTCTTTCTATGCTCAAATGAAAGACACATAACAAACATAGGCTTGGCACCTGTTGAGCGGGGCACAAAAATATGTTTTAAAATACAAGCAATTCTGAAGTTTTTTCCACTACTGTAGTGATTTTTGCCTGCAAGGTTAGAGATATAATCATTTGAGGTTGTTGCGTTTGATATTGATGTTAACCTTTAGGATAGCTGATAAACTGATTTTTCTTTTGGCAGGCATCATTAATAGGAGGCTCTGTTCTGTCCTGAATAATTTTCCTCACAATTAGTGGCATTGATCTTGTAGGTGCAGCAGCAGCTGAAGTTCCTTGAGGCAATCAGTGAATGAAACTGGTTGAAACTCACACTGAACTGCACGCCAGGTGCTCCCATTTGACCATTACATAATCGCTTTTTTCTAGTCTTTGTTTGTTGATTCTTGAAAGCAGTTTATTCGTCGTGCTTCAATATATTTCTCACTTACACTTCCAAGGCAAGAAGTGAAAGCCCGGATTAATCAAGCTGTTCTCTGTAGGATCAGTTCTACTTGGTAAATTGTTCTGGATAATCTGTGAATTACTTTTGTACAGAGACACAGTGTCCTGGTATCTAAATATAATGAAAGCTGTGGGGTTTTCTTTGCTGGGGGGTGGGCGAGGGAAGAGGGTTGAAATAATTTCTAGTTGAAAAGCCAGCTTTATCCAATTATAAATTAATATTGATTAATACTAATGGAGTGGATTCCAGGAGAGGCTTTACGTACCTCTTCTGCCTACTAATAGGGTCTCATCTCGGATGCTCCAAAGCTCTTAAGGAAGTGGGTCATTTGTATGGAAGTTAGAAAAATCACCCTATGCTTTTGTAGTGAGGACATCTTGCCTATTCAGTAGTCTTCAAAGAAAAGCTTGATACTGAGGTGGGGGAATAGACTGGGAGCCATAGAGCTGCTGAGGAGTATAGAAGAGCTGTAGGGCTGCGGTGCAGGGAGAGGGAGAGAGTGCTGTGTGGGAGACTATCTTGTAATATGTGAAATGCAGATCTTGATATGGCTGTGGGCGTGAGCCTTCCTTCATTAGCTTTATTATCTAGTCTAAGAGTTTGTGATGGTTCATTTTGACAAAAAAACAATCTTGAGTTTTGGTGGAAAAACAGCATCTTAAAACACATTTGAACTAGTACCCCAGCTTTCTGTAGGCTATAACATTCTGTTAAAGGGTTATCTTCACTCTACTATTAAGGAGGAATTAATCAAGTGAGCAGTGCTTTTCTTAAACTTCTACGGTGTATGTTAGAACAATATGGAAGTTACAAGAGAAGAGCTAAAACCAGACAAAAAGTACACAGATGGGAAAAAATAGTTATTTATACTCTTGAGGGTTACGGTTGCTGCGTGCCAAAGAGACTTTGTGCTAGGATTGTTGTGAGGAGGAGTGCTGGAAGAAACACTGGTTAAGAAAGCAGTCTTTCAGTGCATGGCATTTGCTGGACTTTGTCTTTAATGGGTCATCCCTGAAGGCAGCAGATTCTATTTGTCTTTTTTTAATCAACCTGTTTGATGTCAAGGATGCTTGAAATTAGATGACGATTTTCGTTTGAGAAATAGTATGCAGGCAGTAAAGCAACATTCAACTTTTCAGAAAAAGATGATAGGAACACAATGTGTAATCCTGTAAGTAAATACGCGTTACAGAATTTCCATAAATAATTAATTATCGATAGTGCTGTTGGTCTTTCAAGCACTTCCTACATTCTGGGGTGTTGTGGTGTGAGACATTGCAACTGTGTTTACAACACACAGTAAAGGCCTTGTCTGAAGCTAAGCCTTCTCTGACGAAGTGTAGAAAGCATCTTAGATTGGTATTTTTTTACCAAGCTACAGTGCAAAGTGAAGTGACATTGTTTGGTAATCCTGTCCTACCAAAATCAGTTGTAAAAGCTATAAATTGATTCAAGTACAAGAAAAGGGCAAGTCTTCCCAGAGTAATTGTATCAGTAAACAAAATAACTGGTGATGCTGTCAGTGTCTTGGTTATTCTAAGTGACAAAAATTGTTGCATTATCCCTATAGATTAAGGGTATATGGATATATAACACAAAAATCCTGATGGAATGCTAAATTGGGGTATAAACTCTGCTCTGAAACATCAAGGATCTTAATTTCTGATATCAGCCTATGTGTCTCTGTCTGCTGCATCAATATTATCAATATTCTTCCAGATTTATCATGCAATAATTAAGTTTTTTAAAAACAAATCAACTGGGGTTTTTTTGGCATTTTAGGAAACAGGAAATCTTGCTAATCCAATGAGGAAATTTGTGTCTTTATATATGTATATATGCAAATATAGTATAAAAAATAAAGATAATTAATAGTTCTTGTATGGGGTCTTTACATCTCCAAATGTATAGATTGGTTAAGGTATTGTAGTAATAAAAACTAGTACTCCAGAATTTTTGTGTGATGTATGCAAAATTAGTTTGAAATTATGAAACAGTTTCATTTTGTGACTAAAGCAACATTAGAAACATAAAGCCTGGAAAAGTGAAATTGCCTCTCAATGGCTCTAGAAACCTGGAGCTTCCAGGCATTCCAAGAGGACAGAGGGTAAAGCTCAAACACAGCAGATCAAGAACTTGCAGGTAAATCTTCCCTATGACTGTGCAATGGCATAGCAGGAGGAGAGTGGTATTGGCCATATGTTATTGTAAGCCATCTGTGCATACAGTATATAGGTCAGGAAGACACCTTACTAAGCTGACAATACTAGTTGTTACATGGGGTTTTTGTCAGTGGGTTTCAAAAAGTTTCACAAAGGAGTTGTGCCAACATCTGCATTTTAAAAACAGAAAAATTGAGGTAAAGGAGTGAAATATCTCCCGTGTAGTATAATGCTGATATAGTCTGGAGTTGGACTCATATGTCATGTGTTCAGGAGTGCGCGTGACTGTACATGGGTGCTGGAGTGGCGTATGTACCCTGACAAAATGAATTTGGCTTGGAAAGTATTTGCTTGGATTCCATGCTGATCAAATAAATGTGTTGCCATCCACAGGGAGAACAAAGGGATGACAGAACTAGAGAACACTATTTTGTAGCTCCCACTGTGTTTAGCTGTCCTTATATATGATATCTTGTCTCAAAGGGACATAATTTCTTGTTACTTTGATCCATAGGATAGCAAATCTACATGTATGGTGCTATGTAACAAGCGTCAAAATTTGATGCTATTCTATTTCAACACTCTTTATGTGAGGAAATGTCCAGCTTACTTGAACAAAAATAAGAGTAATGAAAACAGTACCTAATGCCAGTTTAAGTTTGAAAATACTTCCAGGGGAGAACTTGAAAGCAAAATAATATATATGATATTCAAGGAAGTTATACTTCATTTAACAGCAGAAAAATGAAGATCCAGTTTATGTTCCTCAGTAACTGCTTTTTTTGTTGTTGTTGGTTTTTTTGTTAGGGAAAGAATCACATGTGCAATTTTAGGGCACAATTTTACCTGTTCTGTTACATTTTAATGTAGCCTTTGAAAATCATCAGAGTTATCAGTTTTGCTTTGAAAGAGCACATTCTGCAGGCTGTGATAATATCACTTCCTTTATGTCGCAGCAGCAGGAAGAAGCAAAGACTAATGTTAAACATATGTGAATTTAGCCCAGATGAAAATGTTCTTGTTAAAGATAATCTTAAATGGCGAATTTTACACTAAAATAGGCAAGAAAATGATGATATAGGCTTTCGGATCTGAAGTGAAGGAAGTTGCACAGGTTGCAAAGGGACCTCAGGAAGTCTGTAATATGGTTAAGAAAGAAAATGGGTTGTAATCCAGAAAAATTCAATAATCAAATCATATGTATTAAGGAATAAGATGATTGCATCTGAAAGGCATTTTTATATTCACTTTTAGTACAGTGTACCCTACTTAAGTTTAGGATACGTGTTAAGTTAGCCAGTGCAAGGCAGAGGATACTCAACATGAGAGATCAGTGGTGTGACTTAGTAGAGCATTGCATTTTTTGGAATGACAAGCTATTACATTAGCTTTGCAAGAGAACAGAATGAAGCTGAAACTTCAACTGAACGTGAACTTTGTGCCAGCTTTCTGCAGATGGGGGAATTTAGCTTTCTACCATGTGCAGTCCTAGGTCTCTTGATTTAAAACCATGTTAGCAAACTAGAGAAAACTCAAAGGTGATGACAAGAGGTTACTGAGAACTTGGAAGAAGTTTTATGAGCAACTGAAAGGGAGTATGCCAGAGGTGATAAAAAAAGAATCAGGGGGACTGTTACTCTTGTAAATTGTATACGGTTTTTTTCCTCATCTTTTATATGTTTCTTCCTCTTCTGAGACAAAATACTTAAGGATTATAACTTAAAGTATGTCTGTATTTTACAAAAAACATGAGGTAGTGTTGCAACTAATTTATCTCAATCTTGAAATTTAAAATTGGAGGTAACATAGTAAGACATGGAAATGCATAGTTAAATGTTAAAATGAAGAGCTGTAATGATTACAAGTCTTTCAGAAGTGTAACAGAATGTGACTCAACTGGATATAATGCATTGGCATTACGCACATGACATTTTATTCTTGTATTCAGTATGGAACCCTCTTTCTGGTCAGATAATGGAAAGTATATTGAAGTCATCTTAAAGTGGACTGAACAAAGCGAGAGATCACTTTGTAGCTGATGGATGAAAATGCTTAATAGATAGTAAAAGAAAACATGCTGATTTCTGTAATCATCCTCAATAGGTTATGTGCAGACAAATCCACTATATCTTAAAACATTGTTTTAGGGACTATGTTTTAGGCATTTAATACAGAGAACAGTCTTGTGTTGTACTGTAATGATTGTTAGGCTGATAGACTCTGATGAAGATGCAGATCATGAAAAGGGCTACTCAAGGCATAAGAAACAGGAAAAGGTTAGCAAAGCATTGGTCATGTTTGTTCTGATTATTTTGAGAGAGAAGGAGGAAGGGAGCGGGTTTATTTTGCTTGGTCTTTTCCTCCCCTCTCTGCCCCTCAATAAGACTGGATGATTTTCTAACCATGAAGGCCATCTGTAGCTGCGCAAATAAAATAAGGAATGCTTAATCAAAGGGTGTACTTCAAGGTGTAACCTAATCACCTGCAGCTGTTTGTGAGGGAACTTTTTTGCCCCCATGCAGCTTTGTACAACTGCAGCAGGTTTGTTGTTTCCACTCTCTTTAAGCATGACCATAAAGTAGATCATGCATTTAGGGTCTGATGTGGTGGAGCAAATTTTATAGGGCTAAAAATGTTGAAATTATCTGACTCCATTAAGTAGCTCTACGTGCTGTACTAAGTCATGTGCCACTCACTATGGGGAAAAACAGCATTTTTATACAATTTGTTTTGTATCTGTACTTGAAGAGTGAAATCTAGTACTTCATAATGTATGGAGGAAGAAGTTTGGCATGGAAAGGGAAGAGTCGGGGTGCATACTTTAAGAATTTTTATAAAAAATTTGCAAGTGATTCTAAAACAACTGGATTAAGACATTCATATGTTAGTGGTACACAACGGTTTGTATTTTTACTTTAGAACATTAATTGTAAAATCTGCATATTGTAATTGCTTCAATTAATTTTTACACCATTTTTCTCTGTGCTAGATAACTGGAGTGCTGATTTTCTTTTTAACCATTAATTTGTGTAACATAAGAGATAGCTTGAAATTAACATAAATGTGACACAACTTAAGAGAGATAATAGTGCACAGTGGCACTGCAACATTGTAACTGTGAGGTGAAAATACTAGGTGATGCCCTTTCAAAAGAGACCATTTTTACCCAATAGAACTGAAATCTAATTAAACAGATTTCTTTATCCCACATGAATTATTAAAAAAAAAAAAAAAAAGTTCAGAACACACATTCAGGCATAGAAAGACCAAGGGAGCTGCATGATTAATCTGAAGTAGAAGTAAAGAAGTCTTTCATTATTCATTAGTTAATGACAGTTAGGAACAAGCTGCAATGTTTCGATAAATGAGGGATGTAAAATGCTATGTGAAGCAGCCGTCTTCCTCTCAAAGTAGAACACAAGACTCAACCAAGCTCCTCAATGAAAATGCTAATTCCACATGATTAATCCTTTCTTCTTTTCTGTCAACATGAATATTAAGTAACTTCCTTTCCAGGGTCACTGGTAACTTGTAACTGTTTTACTTCAGGCTCCCCTACCCCAAAACATACATCCTGACCTTAGCACTTAAAATGACCCTTGGTGTTTGTTCCTGCCCCTTTGAACTATAGTTCTTATTCTTATCATTGTGGAGGAGGAAGGCAAATGGTGGAACAAGCAGTCAGTGGTAATTACTGATATACCAGGAATGGGTTTTTGTCAACTGCTTTGCAAGTGGCAAAAAGGCTATACATGGGAATGGTTGCCTATGGGGATTGTGATCCTGATCTCTCCTTCCTTTAAGTAAGGCATTAGCTTCAGTGATGTTAATGGTGTTAAGTCAGCATTGGCTGTTTTTCTCTGTATGTTTATGAGAGTGGCTATGAGCATTTCATTTATCATGTTTGTGATTTAGAGTAAATACTTGTTCTCAAAACTTGTCTTAGAGGCTTATGAGTATCTAAAGGGTGGGTTGAAGGAGGATGGAGGCAGACTCTTTTCAGTGGTACCCAGCAACAGGACGAGGGGCAACGGGCACAAGCTGGAACACAGGAAGTTCCATTCAAACATAAGAAAAAACTTCTTTACGGTGAGGGTGACAGAGCACTGGAACAGGCTGCCCAGGGAGGTTGTGGAGTCCCCTTCTCTGGAGATTTTCAAGACCCGCCTGGCTGCAGTCCTGAGTAATGTGCTGTAGGCATTCCTGCATCAGCAGGGGAGTTGGACTAGATGATCTCTAGAGGTCCCTTCCAATTCTGAAAATTCCATGAGGCTTCATACTCTAAAGTATTGTACTGCCCAGTGTGATGCAACCATGCTTTCACATGGATGTTCTCTCTCCATTCCATTTCAGCTTTATGTGCTAATATAGGCTTAAAGGTAAAAGACTCAGTATGTTAGCTGTCATGTACACAGAGGCACATTAGTCACTTTCATTGAAAAGTCGAATTTCATTTTTATGGTGTTCATGTTATTTTACCTAAAGACTCATAATTGAAAGACTTGATGATATTTGGGTGACAGATGTTTGCCTTTTCGTATGAAACAAGACTAATAAAGCACTTAAAATAGAGTATGTCCTATCTTGAAAGCCTTCAATCTCTCCTTACCTTGGGTAAGGAGAAGAAACAAGACCTGGTTTCACAACTCAGTCCTTCATGTAGTTCTTCATGGTGTGCTGAGTAAATCTGTAGCATAAAGGTATTATTAAATCAGTACAGGCATGGCTATTATAAAAACTGATTTAAAGGATGGCTGTGCCCTGTGGATGCATTCCAGATAATAACTTGACCCTCTCTTTCCTTTATACTATCCTTTGGTGACCTCTGCCACCTGCATACACTTTTGTTGCATTCCTCTCAGCTCTTAATCGCGCATTAACACCAACTGTTTCTTTGGTGTAGAGGAGGTAGCAGATGTGACAGTGATGCTTCGTAGGTTCTTTTACTCCTGTTATTAGATACACTGTCCCTCTTCTTTTTGTGAATATCTGCAATATTTTCAGGTTGAGCTGGGTTAGCTAGTGTGTAGCAACTTCTGTTCTGGAAAGAGAAAGTCTCTTACGGTATGGCATAGCTCACCAGTCTCTCGCTTTTTTCATGTTTATTGTAAAACACAAACTGTTTTAAAAATAGGATAACTTTCAGTGGAAGTTAGGTATGCTTGTTTCAGTTTTCAAATAGATCATACGCACCTGAGTTCTGAAATAAAAGTGGCGGTTTCCATTGTTTGAGGAACGTGAAAGAGAATAAAAATTTCTGCCTGTACCTCACTGATTGTAGAATGGATTCAATCCCCATGAGACAGGCCATGTAAAATTAGGTGTCTAATCTAAGGCTGTCAGTTTCCTTCTGTAGTTACTGGAGAGGCTTGTGCTAACGGTTCATCCTGTTCCTACTGACCCTAAAAACTATGTTAGGAGGGTATGAATCTCTGGAGCTGAATTCTTTCTTCATTTACTATCAAACAAACCTATATGTGTAGGTTAGACAGCTGAACTGAGATCTCTGTTTAAGACCATTTCAGAAGAAAGGGTTAAGAAAAGGCTGTTCGGGAGAAGAAAAAAAGCAAATTTAAGAATATACTTCTACCAAATCTTGAGTCATGTCACAATTAAACTGATTCTTGTGCTCACTTATTTGCTGATATTGTAAGTCGAGTGTAAATATGTGGTCTTGTGCTCTTGAAGTGGGTAAAGGAAAAAACACTATTTTTGTGTTCAGCCGAGAGTTTATAGATGCTTTGTATTATGAAATTGAACTTTGCTCTATAAAATTTGGATGAAAGTTTTACAATTATACAGATAAGCAGTGGTATTTAGTCTAGATCTATCTGTGTACCAACTGACTTGAGAATTATATTAGCATGCAAAAATTACCGTTCCCATTATTTTTCTAAGCATTCTCATAGCGCTATGTACACTCCCCTCTCCTAGGTTTCTATTTACTGCTATATTGCTTGAAATACATCTTTCAAATAAAGTATGTTCCTATTCATCTGTTTGTAAAAGCACACAGTATGCTAGCATGGTATGGAGTGTTATGTTTAAGAGCTGCTAAGAAGTGGGAGAGAGTGCCGCTGGTCAGTAAGAGGAGGTTGCGTACTTCTGCTTAAGAGTTGAGTTTCAATGTTACTTCAGTGTAAACTGAATTTATAGACTGAAGTTTATTTTAGTCTCTGCTTAGGCTATTTGCACTCTGTCAGAAAATAACTTTGATTATGGGGAGAAATCTGTTGTGCTGCTTTTATTTCCTTCACTTGTATTGTGGTATTACCTGCGAAGATCAGAATGTCTTGCTTTATACTGTATACTACAGTGCAGTCAGAATGGCACGTCCAGAGCTGTCCTGTTTGTTATTTGAAACATGCGTAGGGAGGCTCTAAAGCATTAAGTTCACTGGAATTGCTTTGAGGTAAAGTTTTGTGACTACTCAGCAGTTTTCTAAAGAAAGGACTAGAAGAAAAATAAATACTCCATAGATAAGCTCAGAGAAAGCTTTTATTACTTATGCGGTATGTGTGGCTACCTGTTTTAGAGAGGACTTGCATTTGGCTTTGGACATCCAAATGTTCACTTGTTTCTTATATTATGGTACTTTTACAAAGGGAAGAAGACTCTACTTAACATTTTGAGTTACAAGTTGGATTTGGTTTATGTATGTATGTTGTGTGTATCTATGTTTGTCTGTATTATATATAGAAAAAAATATATATTTATATGTGTGTAAATATAGTGATAAATTCCATAAAGTTTTCTCAAATTGTAAGTCTTGTCTGTATGGAGGGTTCTCTTACGTCGTCATTCTTTGTCTTTTCCCCAAGTGTGATATGCTTTATTGATGAAACTCCATTAAATTTATTTTAATTTCAAAACCTAAATATCAATAGACAGGCACTGCATTGTAGCTTTGCTTATTTGATGAATAAAACTGTAATGCCCTTATTGAATCTACTGAGTCAGAGTAGTGCTCTTGCATTACTTTTCATGAATAAAAAAATATTTTTTCTCCTACATATTCTTTGCATAATTCCCACTGTTGCTAATCCTTCATTTCAAACTCAATTTATAAAACTGTTTAATACATTAAATCTATCCTGATCTTGCTTTTTCTAATGATTCTGTCTCCCTCTGTCAGATTTATATGGACTGGTTTTAGGTTATGACACTAGAAATAATCACAAATGGTGTGGATTTTTCCTGACCAGCATTTAGCAATGATTCTGTGTATATTGCTGAGGAGAGGCAGATGAAACAGGAGAAGCAAGAGGTCAGATATTCTAGTGTGCTGAAACAACACGTGCAGTAGATGAAAACTAGGACTTTGGACGTGGGTACAATTCAGTGTATTTCTACTGTATACAGTGTATCACAACCTTTTAGCTGGGAAAAAAAATAGCAAATTTGCTTGGATATCCATGCTATCATGTAGATGAACCATTCGTTGACATCTGTAAATAAAGGGTTACAATAGATATCAATAAAGTGATTTAAAGAAAGGCATCAATTGGTTTGCCACAGGGATCTTTTTATTTGGGTTGTGTCTTGTTTAACATCTTCGTTAATAATCTGAATGAGTGGGTAAACTGCATGCTAATTAAATTCACAGATGATACTAAGTGGGGAGGTGTTGCAAACATAGGGTGGCCAGATTTTCTAAGTGAAAATCTGGACCACCTGTCATGGCAGGCACAGAGAGGAAGGTTTTTAGCAGTGATGAGGGAGGGGGTGTGCACAGAAGGACTTGACAGCTTGTGGGAGGGGAAGAAAGACTGCCCACTCCACCCCCTCCTTAACCAAGCACACCCTCCCTTTCCTTCTCCAGCATCCTCTGGCTTGGATCCATTGTATTTATACTGTTTGCTATCCTCAGGTCATGAAAAATTTACTAGGTACCTATTAGCTGAAAAGTGAAACCTCTTAATCAGGGGTAGATCAGAAAGGCTGAGAGGAGGAAGCAGTAGCAAACTCCAGGCAAATCATCCTGGTAAACTCATCTTCCAGCTACTGAAAATTTGGATGACACGGGTAATTTTTTTTTTTTTTTTTTTTTCCCCCAAGATGAAGATTGGAGGCTGACCTTTCCATGTTATTCTGTTTTATATTTTTTGGACAAATGTAGAGCTACATATATAGAAGCTGTAATGGTAACAGGGCACCACGCTTCCCTCTGACTCTGTAGACTATTTTTTAATAGCTGATCTTATGTTAGTTGTTGTGGGCCAACAAGAATGTAGCTCATGATGCAAGGCACTGAGTGCCAAGCAGAAATTTTCTTTACTCTTTTTTTGCTTATGTGTGATAGATAGGCTACTCTTGTCTATTCCACTGGCCCAGCCTTTTCTTCCTTGTGCTTTCCTCCCTATTTACTAAGTACCTGTTGAGTTTTTGTCACTTCTTTTCATTTAACATTGCTTGGGAAACATAAGCGGCACATTTAATACTTCCATTTCTGTCCTCCCAGGATTCTGAATAACTGGTTTGAAAAAGACTTTGTCTATAACTTGGGCAGTCCATGATCGTGTGAAGACTTGAATAATGACATAAGCTTTGTGCTGAATCTACCTTCAGCTTTCTGGAGATGACATAGCATTGATGAAGGGGAAAGATCAATTTTGCATTCTTAATGAGGCAACCTGTTTTAAAGGCGTGGCACTACCCTTTCTGCCTTTTACTTTAGGTTCAGAATTTTTAACTGTCCTTGGCTGAGAAGGTTAGCTTCGTTCTTAATTTTTTTTCTTATCCTACTAATGATATATTGGGTAGCCTGTGGCACTTACTGTCTCGGGGACGGTTTTGGGGAAACCTGAAGGACTCTAGCTTTTGGTAGTCCAAAAGTCTGGCTCTATTTGCATATGTTGTTGTAGCTGTGTAAAAGTTAATTTACTTGAGAGAGAGGGTTTGAAGTTTTGGGATCTGGCAAAACAATGTGCTTTCTAATTTTCTTAGTGTCGTGCATTTTTCTCGGAATTCTGTTTGGACAGCCCCCTTGCTCTCTCCAAGTTTAATGACAGCAATGCCAAAAATCATGCAATCCAATATTGTATGTAGATGTTTGTTATGTATTTAGCTGTAATCCAGTTACGTATTTGTTACCTCAAACAATAGATGGTTCAAAGTGTAATGGCCATGTGACAAATGATGAGCATGTCATGCTGCCTTCTTGAAGCTTTTTACTCTTGGCTTTTGTTTCCTAGGCATCTTTCCCTGGCAGTGTTATGCAAATTAACCAATTAATGACAGACAAAATGGCCTTCCTGCATCGCCATGTTTGTAATAAGAAGGGCAATGCTGTAAGTCACGTACCTATTCAGCGTGCTCTGTAGGCCGCTGCGAGGGCATGATTAGCCTGCCTGTGGAAGACAATTGCAGAGGCATCTGCTCGGTTAATTTTGAGAGAAAATTTACCAGATGGAGGCTGAAGATTTAAGTGATTAGAAGGTAGTAGATTGGAATACAAATTGGATTAAAAGAAATTAGATTGATATAAATCGAATTGAGTCACAACAGTTTGTGTTGTTTGTACCAAGGGGCAATGGATTATGGGAGAAGCAGATGCTCCAATGAGATAGGAATTAATGTGGCTTTGACGGTCCATCTGGGAAGGCCTGAATATCGAGTACATCCCTAATCTCTCTCTCCATTTATCAATGCCATAATGTTAATTAGTACTTCATTCATTAAGTTACTTACAGAGGAAAAAATCTCACCCCTAGCCCCTCTCTGCTTGAGGATTTGTTATTGTGCCAAGAAATGGAAATCTCTCTTTAGCCGAGCTAGTTACAGTTGAGTGTTATGCTAGACCTATGTCATTTTCCTGAAGCTTGCTGCTGCTTTTCGCGTAAATGAAATTTATTGGGCTTTGTTTGGCAATAAAGTTCTCTTCATAAATCCCGCAGCATAGTTTTTGAAGTCCTGTCTTGATCCTTACAGCACACTAGTCCCTAGCTACCAGTAATAAGCCTCCTTCTCACAGTTTTAATAAGGTACTATATATTCTATTTTATGTAGTTACATAGCATTTTTTTATGACCAAGATACAGCTATGACATTAATAGTGAGAGGGAGATCTTCTCTGAGAGAAAACCAAGAAAGTTTGCACGTGTGTGTGCGTAAGATCTCTGTTAGAAAAAGTTGTGTGGTAGAAAAGTAGAAACACCTGATGTGGGGCTTGTTCTCAGGTCTGCAAAAGTGGCTCATGACAACTGTTGGCTTTTAAGTGTATTTCTCTTGCCTAAGCTGTATTCTAGAAGATAAATGTTTGGGTTTTTAAACTCTGAAAAGTGGCATTAAATCATAAATTGAGTTTTTTCATTAGATGGGGAAAATTACAAAAGGACAAAAAAACCCCCTAAAAAATAGTTAACAAACATACTAGGATTGTGAAGGCACTGAGTTTAATTCTTTTTCAAGCCACAGTCTTGTGGACATGAAAGTGAGATAATAAGTTAGAATTACGCATAGTAAAAATACAAAAGAGAGGACTTACTTTTCTCACTTTCCTCCCCAAGTACACATGTAAGTATGATGTAGCAAGGTTATATTGAGATATTCACATAGAGTGTAAACATTGACAAATACCAGTCTTCATGCAAGCGTTGTTGTAGTGTCAACCTTAAACTTTTATTTATTTTTTTCCATAAATATTTGATGTTTTTTGCTAGATTGCAAGGAAGCTTTGATTCCACTTCATGTAGAAAGCTAACTGCAGCTGCAGTCCTTTGGTTATTAATCAGAAAAGTATTAAGTATAAAAGCATGTTGCTGCTCTGCTGATGGAAGCTAAAATGTCAAAGATATGTACAAGAATGTCTTACATTATACCCATCTGTTCTGGAGGAAGTAGGTTCACCACAAAATAGTTTTACAGAAGAAAAATTTCTTTTATCATGTTTGAGGTTTTTTTAAATCTATTGAAAAAAAAAACAAAAACAAAAGTCACACCAAAAAAACAAACAAACAAAAAACCCCCAAAACCCAAAAAATCTGTCTCCTGAAAAATTTATGATTTTTAGCTCCAAACAAAGAATGTAGTAGGCATGGGTGGGCAAGAGGTTGGGAGGAACGTAGCTGGGACAGCTGACTCAAATTGATCAAAGTGATATTTTGTTCCATATGACATCAAGCTCAGCAATAAAAACTCATGGAAAGGAAGATAAAAGGTGGACATTCCTGGTTATGGCATCTGTGTTCTCAAGCAACAGTTATTCATGCTGAGTTCCTGCTTGCCATGAAGTGGCTGGACATCTGCTTGCTGATGGGAAGCAGTGAATGAATTCCTCTTTTTTTTGCTTGCTTTTACTTACAGGTTTTTCTTTACCTTTTAGCTGCCATTATCTCAATCTGTGAGTCTCTTGCCTTCCTTCTCCCCATCCCATGGCAGAAGGTGGTGAGCGAGCAGCTGGGTGGGTGTTTACCTGTTGACGGGGGTCAACCACTGCTGTTTAAAGATGGAATTTTATTTCATTAGTTTGTCTAGACAGCATTCACTATATTTACTGAAGACCGTGATTTAAAAGTCAAAGGTTACAACCTGAGATGGTGGAATCTACTTCCTCTATATTTTCTATTTACTTCTAGTGCTATTTTCAGAAATTTACTTGCTTACAGTAAACAATTTGAGAACTACCTAGGAGTGAGTTTGTTTGTTTCATCTACTGTGGTGCCAGAACCTCTTATTCCTGTGCCTTTGCATAGTGCTGTTTGCTGTAGAACAACATGGATTAAATAAATTATACACTGGAAAGAAGCTTTTAGAAGCTTTTGTCAGAGCAGTACCCTTGCCATTCCACAGCACTGAGGTGGCTGTTTATCAGTAATATGTGCTCCATTAGAAGAATCAACAGAGATCCCTGTAAAGATAGCGTGGACAATGTAGATTTCTGAGTCGGTGGCTTCAGCTTTACTGTTTCAGAAAATCTCTCTCTTTTTAATGTATAAAGGGTAAAATAATGCTGCAGAAAGATAGTGTGAAATGTGTATCCCTCAAAAGCCAAGATTCTTCCTAGCTGGGACTGCCATTAGGAACAGCAGTGTTGCATATGTATGGCTGGGTCACAAATTGGTCCAAGAAAACCACTCACTGGACTGGTGCCTGCAATCCAAAGTACTGAGAGAGTCTTTTTTGCTGTGTGCCAGCTTTGGGTGTAAATACATGAAACAGAAGAGGTGAGAGAAAAATCAGGGAGGGCTGCTTAAAAAAAGAGATCCAAGAGTTGGCACAGTTACTGGGAGTGTTTGTGCTCTGTCACCAGGCCTCAGAACATTAAGTCAAATTTTGGCTGTAGAAGTTGCAGAATTATGTTTTGTAATCTAATGGGGCAGATGACTGGGTGGCTTCTGAATGAGAGAAGGAAGAGAAAAGCAATTCACCTTGTAAATAGAGTTGTTGAACTCTTTTTGATAAAGACGCATGCCATTTTATTAGTTACAGGTGTAGTGGTACCAAGGTAGAAAGGTGACAAAATAAACACAATGAAGTATGTAAGGCATTTGTGAAACATGCACACAGAGCAAAAAGAAAGGAATGGCCACAAGGAAAGAAGTGTGGAGGTTTTTTTACAGGGGGAACATGTGAAAGAGGATGTTGAGGGCAGGGGAGCTCCAAATATTCTCTTAACAAAAGACACTCAGCTGACTGAGAGATATATAGAGATATATAGAGATATATAGAGATATATAGAGATATATAGAGATATATAGAGATATATAGAGATATATAGAGATATATAGAGATATATAGAGATATATAGAGATATATAGAGATATATAGATATAAAATTGTTCTGTAAAAGCATCAAGAGAAATTAGAGTTAAGACAATAAGGTATTTGCGCACAAATTTAAATGATGTGTTAACTCTCTAATTAGTGCTGAGAACTTCTTTATAGTTAATATGGGAGTTGATAATATGACTCGGACATCAGTGTGATAACTGTTGAAAAACTTGGGATGTTTTGGTGATCAAACCATGCAATACACAAAAAAGATGCAGTATTGGCAGTAAAATATTTATTTTTAAAAACTTCAAAAAAAAAAACCCCAAACACTAAACTTCTAAATATCTAAAGGGACAAATGCATGCCATCAAGCATCAGTATAAAAATTGTGGTGGTCTTTTGTGTTTGGGGTATAATATGAGTTATATAGGTAGAAATAGTATATGACTGAATTTTCTTTAGAAGTTCTTTGTTTTCAGGCATCAGGTGTCTGAATGAGTCTTTAAAAAGCAAGCTAGCAAAAGGTGAAATGAAAGGGCATTTGCAAACATCCTCCTAAGTCTTGTACTGCCTGTATTTATTCACCTGATTCTTGTACACTGATATATGTAGCAGAGGTACAGTTGTGAGGAAGTTTATAGTGATTCTAAATGTCTTCCACTTTTGAGCATATGAAGGTGTATTTACTCAATATGGGGTTAGAAAAAGTAGGATTGGAAGCCTTCTTCATAGAGTTTGATCTATGTTTTCATCCTTGGAGTTTCAGAAAAACTTTTCTATAACTAGTCAAAGCTTCCAAAGAGAAACTATTTGACAATGGGTGCTATCTGTAAACTTCTGAACCAAGAGATTACAATGAGCTTTTGATATCCATCATATTACTTCCAACTTTATTTTAGGCTTTGCTGCTAAATTAATATTGATTGGCTGAGAGTTACTTAAACTTTACAAAAGCTTAATTTTAGGATGTTTGGGTCAAGTTTTAAATCTGCTACCTTGAGTAGGATTTTTCTAGGTTGCATTATGTGAGAGTAGCTGCTTTGAAGTCTGAGTGGACCAAACTGTATTGCTTCTGACTTACAAAACTCTCATTACCTTAACTACCTTGATGTATGTCTGTCTATTTGCCACTTCAGGGTTTTTGTCTAGCTGTAAGATATCAGACTTTTTATTTTCAGGTTTTAGGATATTGGATTGTTAGTGACACCAGAGAGGTTTTCATGAGTTTAAAGATGAAGGAAGAGATAAGAAAGTAAGTTTCCTTGGTTGAAGTAGCTCTATGTACAGTCTTCTGTAAAAGTTAAGGTGTCAGAATGGTCAAGCTTACCTAAAAATATTGTCAAAATTTATATTACAGTAGTGTTGTGGAGTAAAGATGAGTTATTAATCAGAACTAAAATACAGACAAGATTCATAATTGTTTCTAATGGCACAAAATTGTGACAATTTTGACTTGTATATTAATATATTTATATGAAAGTTAAAGATCAGATAATTTTAAGATTATTCGAAGAGGCTTTTTGAAGACAGGTTGAAAGTCCTTAATTGGGGAACCACCTTCTTTGATTTTGTGGCATTTGTATAACAACTTATTTACAAAATTTGTCTGATTTCAGATTGTGGCAATTGTATCCTCATCTGATAGCTATTTGACTCATGATTCTTGAAGGGATCTGGACCAGATTGTCATTTGAAAGCTTTTTTTAATAGTTGTTGTTTCAGTTTAATACTATTAAAATCGATGTATTTTCATGTTTACTCATTTTAAAAGTTTATACATAGATGATAATGACCATTTAAGATATTATTAAAAAATAAACTATCAGAAGAAGGTTGTAGCCTTTGGAGAGCCTGTGTTTATCAACCCTTCTTTGTAAAAGTATAAAATTTACTTGCTCCTAATTAGCCATTGGTTTTTACAGTGGTATGTGGGAAAATCAAAAGCTTCCCTTTGACTGGCTGATAAGAAGCTGTTGTTAGTTCCCCAGTGCTATGATGATAATGTGCTAGTTGTACAATAAGTTATTGTGCTGTCTATAAACAATGTCTGTTGTTTTTCTTTCCATCCTTGACCTGAAAAAGAGCTAAAAGATGTTTGGTAGAGTCAGGCATACACTTAATGCTTTGCTTCGCTAAATTCCAGAGTGGTTTTGAAAGGCTCCCAAGGGAAGAGCTGTTGTGCTTGAGCTCTACTGGATGAAAAGAGAGAAAAAAACCCTCTTGCTCTCTGATGCTTTTGTTACATGCTATGTGTATATTGTAGAATAATTTGGATTAGAAGGGACCTCTGGAGGTCATCTGGCACATATATGTGTTTGTGTACATTGCATGTGTGTACATTTTATATTTATAAATATACATGTGGCAAGTTTCTATACACAACATATAAATACAAAGACACATAAACCTTTTCATTTGTTCTGCTTTTCATAGCTGGAAGTGGTTTTTTTTCATTTCAAAAGCCAGAGCTTTTTTGAGAAAGAAAACCTATAAATAAGGGTGGGTTGGGTTTGTTTTTTGGTGGGATTTTGTGTGTGTATGTGTGTGTGGGTTGTTGGTGTATTAAGTATTGGTTTGTTATTAAGTAAAGAGTTGTGTGTTACCTGCTTCCAGGGAGCATAGCTATGGTAGATATTTTACTTCTGGACTGAACTCTAAACCATACTGCTTTGCAACAAACAAATCAATGTAACTTTCTCATTGAAGCACTGGCTTGTATTTATAACATCACTTTTCACCTGGGAAAAAATTATTCATTTGCCTGTGAATCTATATACTAGTTTTCAGGGATATCATGCTGCTATTCGCTCCTCATAGATGCATCACTAACATTGCGTGTTCGGCCACAAGCAATTTGCTGGAATGTAACAATTTTTGAGAAGTGGTAATACTCTACAAGAAAAGTTACAAAGCAAAGAGAGCACAAGCATTGAGATGTAAGGTGAAAGAATGTCACTAACCCATTTGCAATATGGGTGGTCTTAACGTACTTCTGAGAAGTGCAGTATGAAAGGAAGGGAGGTAGACTTTGTTATTTCATATTATGTGAGAAATGATCCGTTAGCAAACTTCTTAATCAAGATGCAATTGACACTATGAAAAACAGGACAGAACTGTTCTGGTCTGTGCTGGCTGTTCTGATTTTTGGCCTGTAATGCAGGTTAGGGGGTTTTCATTATTCTGCTCTCACCCTCACCCCAAAATTGAAGTGTGACACTTGTATGTTGGTGTGTAAGGAGAAAAAATTTGAGGAAAAGTGAATTAGAATAAATTTCCATTAAGTCTTTATGGCAATTTTGGAATGCTTCCCCTGAAATAACTCATACAAGGAATAGGGTGCTTAATAAAATGGAATTTTATGTTTGCGGTGTTTCTTTATGATTAAAGTTGATTACACCTCACTTAGGAAAGTCACAGTTTTGTTCAAGAGAACCTTAATAGAATCAGCTTTCCGATAAGATTTGCTCAAATGTTTTTAATGACAGTTATTGATCTTTCTTGTCAGCGTTGCCGGCTATCCCTTCTTGGCAGACGTGCGCTGTAGGAAAGGTGGCTTATCTGCAGATACATGTCCTGGGGAAGTTAGAATGTGTTGCTTAACGGATTAATTTTGCTCAAGAAAAAGCTTTCAGAGGACCTTGTTGTAGCTGACGCAGCTTTGAACAAAAACCTTACCTTGGAAACAGTCATATCACTGGTGTCTGTTCCCATCTGCCAAATCTCAGGGGAGGGGGAGAGATTGTAAAGTATAAATTTTTGAAATGTAATCTTTACCGTGTCACTTCGCCTAGAGGAATGCGTCTAGGATAATCAGCCTGATGCCAGTGCATCAGCCTGTATTCCAGTTGAGTTTTCTCATTATCTTGAATTTTTTTTACATTATCTTTTGTTCAAACTAGGATGTGACTGACTGGATCTCTATTTAAGATCTCTGCTTGCATTCAGTCAATTCTGTGGTTAAAAGGGTAGTGAAAGCAACATACTTATTCATTATATCTAACAGATATGTGTAATAAGTGTTTCTGGTAAGTACTTCCTAAGTGGAACAAGGCATATGAAGAAGCAGGAAAAAGAACAGTAGCTGTGACTGTCTTTCAATAAATTTAACTAAGTAGCTGCAGGAGTGTCTTTTTTCAATCTTAATGTTAGCTCTTTCAGAAGAGTCTGCATAAGGGAAAAAAGAACCCAGGCCTGGCGGTGTTACAGATCCTACATAGCCAGAAAAGCTTCTGCAGAGACTTTTGTGTTCTGTCCTTAAAGCACATTATTCTTTTAACTGTGATTTCAATACCTTAATTTCAGATTTTTTCTTATTTTTTGCAGTGAAAATAACCCAAGATTCTAGCATAAAAGAAGCTGCTTTGGCATTAAAATCTATATTTGGAGCAGTACTCTAAGTAAAATTCAATATATTCAGGCCTTTTCCTTACTGCATCTATTGCTTTCTGTTGCAGGAGATTATTTTTTTTTCTATTAGTTTTGCTGTTTCTCTTCCTGATAAACAGGCCTTTTGCACTGTCTGAGGGAGAATGTGTGTTTTTGGCAAAACTCTTACGAGGAATGCATTCAAAATGCTATCAAAAGCACAGAACAAGCTAATAATCTCTCAGACACAATATTGATTGCTTTCACTCATAGCAGGCATAAGCTTTGAAATGCCAGTATGACTTTTTTTGGTTGATGTTTCTCTATTCTACTACTGTTTTATAGTAAAGCATATATTGTGAACTTGTCTTTCAAGTTCGGTTGTCTTTCAGGCCTTACTTTTTTCTGAACTACATATATAATACACCTGTCAAGCATAACCTATCAGAACTATTGAACCAAAAGTGTTTCAAATATATGACACAATGGAATACATCACATCATATTTTAAACTTCCCTTTGCATAGCAATGAAATGAGAACAGTAGAAGGGATAGAATAATAGGTGGCACCTCTGTAGTAAAGATCATGGTATGCATAGTGTTAAATGCTGTTAGTCCTGTTACTGAAAATCTAGTCCTGACTTTCTTTTTTTTATCTGAGTATATTAAAGCTATGTTTTTTTGAATGTTAAAGAAATCAAAACATGAGCCTTCAGAAAGAATATAAAAAGAGTAGTAGCCTTAGAGATCAACTTAGGAAGAGCTTTTCTGTATGTAGAAAGTCAGGTAGGAAAAAGCTGGAGAAGAGGTGAAGAGATGAATATAAATGGTATGTCAGACAGCTAAACCACTGGTGGCAAGCGGTGTCAGGTGGGGATAAAGTAAGAAAGGAAAAGAGAGAATTGAGGAGGTTCTTGAAGGCAATTCCAAGATCTGTATTATGAAATATTATATCGCAGTATTAACATTTAAAGTGATACAATATTGTTTTTTCTTTAAAATTGCTCAGTAGTTATAATAAAATCACTAGCCTTTGTATGAACCACCACTAGCCCAGTAGCCATGAACACTTTCGTGACTTCAGAAATTAATGAAATGGCTATGAATTTAGTCTGTACTGTTGCTTTTCTTGGATGACAGACCATTGGCTGTGTAGCTGCTTATATAAAGAGTAGGCTTAATAGATGAAATCAACTTTTGGTCTTGATGTGAAGCTAATAAGTTAAAACTGGAGGAGCATGAAGTGCAATAAATGAAAAGTCTTTTCCTTGAAATTTGAAAGATGGTTGCCTAGGAAGACCAGAAGGTGAATTGCCAAATGCCTTTTTCTGTGAAGATAAGTGTATATATTACACACGTGCATACACATGCACAGAACGCATTAACCTTAGGGTAGGGATAGCATAGTGGCTTTGTGAGAAAGAATAGAATATTGACTTTATGTTTTAGTTTCCTTTTCTTCTTGCTGCTGTGTCTCTGTAGCAAATCTGTTTCTTTGATTAATAAAAATTCTTGCATCCAATTAATTTTTTTAGGGTTATTTGGCTATAGGATCAACCAGGCTAAATTGAAAATAACAGGTATTCTGTTTATATGCTATCTGTAACTGTAACTATATGGTACATTGGATCCCTGAGGAAACTTATGAGGAAGTCTGGGCATATTACAGCAAATCCATGAGGCTTGTTGGTAATCGTGAGAAACAGTCTGACTTAGAACACTGATGGTGCTGAACTGTTCAAAATGAATGAGTGACCGTTGTCTTTTATACTTTCCAAAAGAGTAGTCTTAAAGGTGATTCTCAGGGAATGTCTTGTCCAACACACCTAAACTGAATTACAACAGGGGAAGTAGAAGAGCAGAGTGTCTTCAGACACCTGAAATATAATATGCAGTCTAGATTTTTTTTTTTTGCTTTCCTACTTTTGTCAACTTTGCTCACTTTTTACTTTCTTTCACTAGTTTGATTAGGAAGTATGTAAGTACACAAATTCATAAGACAGGAAGGGGAATATAAGAGTGTGTCACAAATATATTTCAATGCATGTGCTGCATCTGGACATCTAAATAACTGGAGCTTCCTCTTGCTTTTCTGTGGCAAAATGTTTCCTCCAGCGTCTTCCTCTTGCTCGGCTCTGGTATGAGGCTGGGCTTTACATGTTCAGTGTCCTGACCTCTACAGACATTAGCAGTGACCGATGAAGTAGATATGAATGGAAGAGTGTTCATTACCTGTGAAGTGACAGTTTATCACAAATCTATAAAATCACCAATTTTTATTACGAGAAATACAGCATTTCCCATTAGTCAACGTTTATCAGGTGAGCAATTATCAGTAGTTAGGAGGCTTTGGAATCTGAAAATGAAAGCTGTGTGTGTTAGAGTGACAAAACATTGTCTTGCAGTATCTTAGACAATGCAAGTTGATAACTTGATGTCCAATTTAAAATGAAGATGACTTTATTCACAAGTAAATATGCAACAGAATAGCATTAAAGCCTAGTGAACAATTTAATACAGGATTTCATGTTCCGTATTTTAGTTTTCACTAACTGTAGACTGTAACTTAAATTTTACTGTAGGAATTTCGGATACCTTCTTTATGAAATATGGAAAAATTCTGCATTTAAGTAGCAGTACTAGTATTTACCAGTAGAAGCAAAAATGAAATAATAATATAAAAGCTAGACTTCACTAATTCAATATTTTACTCTTTATTTACTCCAAGCAGTGATTGGGAAAATTCATGGAGCTTTTCACTGAAACAAATGTTGCTATTGGCTAAGTAGCTTTTGAATGTGATTTTTATTTTTTTAATATATAGTTTTATAATCTTTTTCTTTTGACTCAGTGCTGGCTTGTGAATTTGAACAATAGCGGAACAAGGTGAAGGTGAACAACAGAAATATTTAGCAGTATAGTCTTACTTTGCTGTTTACCTGGGAAGAAACCAGTGAAAACATTTTAATCTGTTAAGGTGAGAAATTAACACGTGGAATAAAATGGTGCATTAATACTGTTCCATCAGTTGTCTCCTGCTACTTGGCAGTAGTTATGATTTACCCAGTGAGGACTATCAAACTTAGGCAAGATTTCATTAGTAACCTAAGTTACTGAGTACTTTGCCCATGTTAGATTTTCTAGCTCTGGTACCATCCACTGTATTATGACACTTAAAACAGTTCACATCTGTCCCAAAGCTGTATTTTCTGAAAAAGTCTGAACTATTTCTACTAAGAGGTTTCTGATCAATAGATATCAGTAGCTGCCCTGCAGATGCTGCCTCCTTCCTTCTTTGTCTTATCCCCATTAAAAAAAGCTGTTTGAAGAAGAAAATATAGAGCTATCTAGAAACGTAGTGTAAACAGATGTGGTGGTTTTGGCTATAGCATGGTCTTAGCAAAGACACACTGGGATAAAAGTATAGAGGGGTAAGCTGAACAGAGATAGCTTATGTCTTGACTTCTGTTGCAATAATCTTAGTAACTTTTTATTTAATGCTGCGGTATGAACAAGGAAACATTAATATTAAAAGTAGGATAACATAATAGGCTTGCACATTATTTTTTTAATGTATGTTTTGGGTTTTTTGTTTTTGAACAGTGTTTTTAATTATTCTGTGAAGTAATACACAGAAAGATGAGCCTAAATCTTTCTCTGTGAATTAGTTGATGAGGCATATGTGAAACAGGGTGACTGGTCGGGGGATCAGGAGCACAGGTAGTGTTTTCCTCAATCCCTTCGGTGGCAGGGAAGGACACTGAGAGGAACAGGAAAATGCACCTTTTAAACACATGACTCAGAGGCTGGTGCCACCGGTGGAATTTTGTTTTTTTTGATCATGGGGAGGTTTACATGGCAATGGGCCTGCTGTGGTGATAGATGGAATTCAGCTGTCTCAAAGAGGGAAAAGGATCCTCGCTCATGAGATGGCAGGGCTCATTGAGAGGGCTTTAAACTAGGTATGGAGGGGGAAGGGGACACAATCAAGCTCGTTAGAGATGAGCCTAGGGGCAGCATGCCAACATTGGGGGAGAAATCCATAGCCCAGCTCAAGTGCATCTACACCAATAGATACAGCATGGGCAACAAACAGGAGGAGCTGGAAGCCATTGTGAAGCAGGATAGTTATGATATAGTCACCATCACAGAAACATGGTGGGATGATTCTTATGACTGGAATGCTGCAATGGATGGCTATACGCTCTTCAGAAGGGATAGGCAGGGAAGGAGAGGTGGTGGGATGGCCCTGTACGTCAGGGAGTGTTTTGATTGTATAGAGCTCAATGACTGTGAAGGCGAGGTCGAGTGCTTATGGGTAAGGATGAGGGGGAAGGCCAACAAGGCAGATATCCTGTTGGGAGTCTGTTATAGACCACCCAATCAGGATGAAGCAGTAGATGAAGCATTCTACAAGCGGCTGATCAAAGTCTCACAGTCCCCAGCCCTTGTCCTGGTGGGGGACTTCAATTTACCGGACATCTGCTGGAAATACAACACAGCAGAGGGGAAACAGTCTAGGCGATTCCTGGAGTGTGTGAACGATAACTTCCTGACATAACTGATTGGTGAGCCTACCAGGGGAGGTGCCTTGCTAGAGCTTCTGCTCACAAATAGAGAAGATCTGGTGGGTGATATGGTGATCGGAGGTTGTCTTGGGCTTAGCGACCATGAAATGACAGCGTTCTCAATTCTTGGTGAAGTAAGGAAGGGGGTCAGCAAAACCACTACTACCATGGACTTCTGGAAGGCAGACTTCAGCCTGTTCAGGACACTTGTTGAGAGAGTCCCTTGGGAGACAGTTCTGAAGGGCAAAGGTGTCCAGGAAGGATGGACACTCTTCAAGAAGGAAGTCTTAGAGGCGCAGCAGCAGGCTGTCCCCATGTGTTGTAAGATGAACCAGTGGGGAAGACGACCGGCCTGGCTGAACAGGGAGCTCTTGCTGGGACTCAGGGGAAAAAAAGGAGAGTTTACCACCTTTGGAAGAAGGGGCAGGCAATGCAAGAAGAGTATAGGGATCTAGTTAGGTCATGCAGAAAAAACATCACAAAGGCGAAAGAATATCTAGAACTTAATCTGGCCACTGTCGTAAGAGATAACAAAAAAGGTTTTTACAAATACATTAACAACAAAAAGAGAGCCAGGGAGAATCTCCACCCCTTATTGGATGCAGAGGGGAAGATTGTCAACAAGGATGAGGAGAAGGCTGAGGTACTTAATGCCTTCTTTGCCTCAGTCTTTAATAGTAAGACCAGTCATCCTCAGGGTATTCAGCCCCCTGAGCCGGAAGACAGGGATGAAGAACAGAATAATCCCCCCATAATCCAAGAGGAAGCAGTTAGTGACCTGCTACGCCAACTGGACAGCCACAAGTCTATGGGCCCAGATGGGATCCACCCGAGAGTGCTGAGGGAGCTGGCGGAGGAGCTTGCCAAGACACTCTCCATCATTTATCAGCGGTCTTGGTCAACAGGGGAGGTCCCAGATGACTGGAGGTTTGCCAATGTGACACCCATCTACAAGAAGGACCGGAAGAAGGATCCAGGCAACTATAGGCCTGTCAGCCTGACCTCAGTGCCAGGAAAGATCATGGAACAGATCATCCTGAGTGCACTCACACGGCATGTGAAAGACAACCAGGGGATCAGGCCCAGCCACCATGGGTTCATGAAAGGCAGGTCCTGTTTGACCAACCTGATCTCCTTTTACAACCAGGTGACCCGCCTGGTGGATGAAGGAAAGGCTGTGGATGTTGTCTACTTGGACTTTAGTAAGGCCTTTGACACAGTCTCCCACAGCATCCTGCTAGAGAAGCTGGCAGCCTGTGGCTTAGACAGGTGTACTCTTCGCTGGATTAAAAACTGGCTGGATGGCCAAGCCCAGAGAGTTGTGGTGAATGGCGTTAAATCCAGTAATGGTGGCAGGTCTCAAGCGGTGTTCCTCAGGGCTCAGTTTTGGGGCCAGCCTTGTATGATATCTTTATTGATGATCTGGATGAGGGGATTGAATGCATCCTCAGTAAGTTTGCAGATGACACCAAATTAAGCGGCAGTGTTGATCTGCTTGAGGGTAGGAAGGCTCTGCAGAGAGATCTGGACAGGCTGGATCGATGGGCTGAAGCCAACTGCATGAGGTTTAACAAGGCCAAGTGCCAGGTCCTGCACTTGGGTCACAACAACCCCAGGCAGCGCTACAGGCTTGGGGAGGAGTGGCTGGAAAGCTGCCTGGCAGAAAAGGATCTGGGGGTCCTGGTGGACAGCCGGCTGAACATGAGCCAGCAGTGTGCCCAGGTGGCCAAGAAGGCCAACGGTATCTTGGCCTGTATCAAGAATAGTGTGGCCAGCAGGAGTGGGGAAGTTATTGTACTGTACTCAGCGCTGGTGAGGCCGCAGCTTGAGTACGGTGTTCAGTTTTGGGCGCCACAGTATAGGAGGGACATTGAGGTGCTGGAGCGTGTCCAGAGAAGGGCAACAAAGCTGGTGAGGGGTCTGGAGACCATGTCTTATGAGGAGCGGCTGAAGGAATTGGGATTGTTTAGTCTGGAGAAGAGAAGGCTGGGGGAGACCTTATTGCTCTCTACAACTACCTGAAAGGAGGTTGTAGTGAGATGGGAGCTGGTCTCTTCTCCCAAGTAACTGGCGATAGGACAAGAGGAAACGGGTTCAAGTTGCGCCAGGGGAGGTTTAGGCTGGACATTAGGAAACAATTTTTCACTGAAAGAGTTATCAAATATTGGACCAGGCTGCCCAGGGAGGTGGTTGAGTCACCATCCCTAGATGTGTTTAAAAGTCGTGTAGATGTGGAGCTTAGAGACATGGTTTAGTGGCAGACCTGGTAGAGTAGGGTCAGTGGTTGGACTAGATGATCTTAAAGGTCTTTTCCAACCTAAATGATTCTATGAAACTAATCTTCTCAAGATGTGTAATAACCAGTCATCTGCAATAGCTATGTGAACCTTAATGTGCAGCAAGTGTTAGAGTACTCTGTGTATTCAAATAAGCGTTAATGCTCTCCTCTTCATAGTGCAGCTTCATGGAGGCTTTCAGTTAGTCATGATATTGTTGGATTTTTTTGAAAGGCGTGTTTTTGTCCAACAACATGTAACAGCTAATTTGAAGTCATTGCATTCCATCGTAGTGATGACTACTTAAGGACTCTTAAACTCAGGGCTTATTCACATGGTGTATGCATGCATGAGATAGTCCTGTATTGGAAATCCTTGAGGGAAGAATGGAGAAGGAAGCTGTATGGGTAGTCCAGGATACAATACCAGCTGCCTGCTTTGGTGTAACCACTTATCTTGAGTAGATCATGGTTCCATCTCACTTTCCAGTAAAAGGCAAAGTATCTTCTTCTGCCCAGTTAGCTCAGGGTGTTAATTATTTTTCTGTTCCTTCTAAATTAGGTTATATTTGTAAGAATATTGGGAGGTGGGGTGACAGGGGCCCATAGTGAAAGAATCAAAACTCAATGAGGAAAACACCATTTGGGGCTGTCACTTTCTGGGATGTAGACAGTGTCTATGTCTGCCAGAAGAAAGGCAATGAAGCCAAGTTTTTGGTTTTCCTTGTTTTTTGTAAATTGGAGTATCCTTCTGGAATAGCTGTTGGTGCTTAGTTTAGTTTTGAAGGAAGGAGTCTGCAGTGCTCTGTGATTGATCTCTTGTGTGTGTTTTTCTCCCCCTCCCCCCCCTTAAGTGCACATTGAAGGAAATAACTTGCAGCACTAGATAGCTGAAGGTACACCCAGCCATCGCAGGAATGCGTGGTATGAGCCCCAGTCAGAACACCCCTTACCCTTTCTCCTTCCTGATTGGCATGGTCTCTGCTGCCCACACCTCAACCTTCTTTTGTGCACAAATTGCTTAATTAGGATAAAGTGAGGTAAACATTAGTTTTGTGATAAACATCAGTACTGAAGAGGAAGAATTAGTCCTATTATGACCTGAGGAGAGGTTTTTAATTGGGCTGTACAAGGTGGAAGGTTTAACTCTTTATGGGACACAGCCCATTTCAAAGTTTTGAACATGGCCTGTAATTATCTGTAAAATGTACTACTTTGAGTTTTGAACATTATCAACAAACCCATGTGTATAAGAAAACTAGTATTTTGGATTTTCATTTTGCATTTTTTGCTATTAATTTTGTTACGCTGCTAACGATTTATCAAAATTTAGTTGTATCTGTTCTCTTCTCTGACTTAAGTCCCTCTAAAGTCTCATTAACGCACCTCAGCTTTGGTGTCCTTACTGATACTGTTAGTAGGAATTTCTTAACACAACTAATGGGGTTTTGTTTGTTTCTTTTGAGAATAAGCAACAAAGTAAGTTGGTAGACTTGTGTGGAGAGTGTTATATATGTCTCTAGTCAATTTATGAACTTTGC
The DNA here is from genome assembly GCA_008921705.1 of Burhinus oedicnemus. Lineage (NCBI taxonomy): Eukaryota > Metazoa > Chordata > Aves > Charadriiformes > Burhinidae > Burhinus > Burhinus oedicnemus. Next base: position 1,778,387 of record VFFE01009182.1, on the reverse strand, counting down.
TTTTTTAGTCCCATGTACTGTGAAATTTTTAATCTTTAATGGTGATTTTAGTCTTTTTCAGCGTTGTGTATGGGGTCATGGTCTAGAGATACTTTTTTAATTGTGAATTCTCCTGTTTGTTTTTAAATGTCTTTTTGTCAATAGAAGGGAGAATAAAATACATCTTTCTTTTCTGAATGTGCTCTAAGTTTATATGTGCTTAGGTATAAATTGTTTGTGTTTTTTGGTGTACTGGCAGTACAGATTATGGATACCTTAGCTATACTGGTAACAGAATCTGGTAGCCACTGGAAGAGTCCATTTTATGCAGCAGTGGTATAACACCTCACTGCTATGGCAAGCCTTAGCTTAATGACCTGAATGTTAGTAAAACAGAAGTCCAAAGGTAGATTCTCTCTGTAGAATGGATCCTTATTCCTTTCCTCATAAATTTTGGAGTAAATGAGGCATTGACAATATTTTGAAATACGTAGTGCCTAGAATATAAGTAAGATACTGATGTTAAGTCTTTTTCCTGCGACTCCACACAACTGCTGATCAGAAAATGCAGACAAATATTTCACTGACCTGCTGAAGATGATATACTTTGTATTTAGGAAGTGCAGTCCAATTGTACTAGCATGGCAGCTCCACTCAAAGGATTTTCAGGATCCATGCTAGAAAAGATGATTTGCACTAACAATGAGGAGAGCTGACTTCATTTTAATGAGAAGCAATGTTGAGGCACGAATTACTATGATGTGGTTGTTGCAGAAAAATTGTTTGTCAGGCTAATATAGCCTAATTAAATATGCAGTAATGAACTGTATCTGAATGACTGATGCTGGAGTGCTGGACTTCGGTTTTCTGTTGGGTGACACTGTTCTTGCATTTACTCATCTCTACAGTTTGTCTGTTAATAGCTGTAATGACCATAACAATCGTGAAAGAATTATTATCTCTTTCAGAAAAAGGGTATTGCAAAATTTGGCTAGTGCTGTGATACTGTTGAATTTTTTTGACAAGAGTTCAGTGGAGGTTTAAGATGCTATGACTTGCCTTAGTGAAATTGCATTACATAGTAAAGGCTGTAATGGAAGGTTGGCACTGGGACTTTCTCCAGGGTGGTGGACCCAGCACAAATCTCTTCTGCATATCTTACTTCTATAGAGCCTCTCCCCTGCCAGCACCTCTCTTCCTTTTTCCAGGATCTGAGTGACAGGGTAAGGATTTATTGAAGAAGGTGCAGGACAATGTTCAGGTTCTGCTGCTTCCCTGCCCCGGGCAGTGGGAAGGCAACTTTGTGTAAAAGAAATACAGAAAGGCAGAACAACAGTGTGTCAAAGTGACTGCACAGAAGAGTACAGGGCAATGCACAAAGCTGCTATTGTAGAAGGTACAAAAGCAGTATTGTAGAAACATCAATATTATCAATACCTAGTAGTCCTGATATTTGTGAAGGCTTAACGATGGCATATTCATCATCAGTATTGTAAAGTGAAAAATAGCATTCTGGTGGGCAGTTGAAAGAAGAAGGAGCTTTGGGTTGCATTACTTTCCAGTGACAGAGGGAATAACTTCTTTACTTAACCTTCAGTACTGGGAAAAAAATTTAAGTGGAGAACGTATAACCGCATTCTTTCCAAGGTATGCTGTGCTCAGACTGAGCTGCTGGAGCACAATCAGGGATAATCCAGGGTTCCAGATCCCTGGTTAGATACACTATGTCGAAATGCTGGAGATGTTCACTTCTCAGTAACCATGTAACTAGGGTTGTGATGCAGTGTTGGTAGGAATTTAGGGATACTGCATATAGATAAGAAAGTACATTTGCAGATAAAAGATGATGGACACCAAAAAGCAAAGTAAAGAAAAGGATGAATGCAGAGAGTCATGCATGTATGTGTAAGACCAGTTTGCATGTAGTATGTATTTCATAATGCCTTAGAGGTGTATATCTGAAATTCAACTCAGTTTTTCAGCTTTGAAAGTGTCTGGTACAGTCTCTGATATCAGACAAAACAATATCAGGTGTGTACAGGTTTTCATATTTTCTTTTTTTAAAAAAATTTTTGTGGCATTAAAAGAGTAACTTGTGAGAACTTTGTGAAGCCTAAAGTTAAAATAAATCGCTCTTTCCTCCATCTCTGTTTTTCTTTTTCTCTAGGATCTCGTCTCCGTCAGGAGGACTTTCCACCACGGATTGTTGAGCATCCTTCCGATGTGATAGTCTCTAAAGGAGAGCCAACAACTCTGAACTGTAAAGCTGAAGGACGGCCAACTCCTACTATTGAGTGGTACAAGGATGGAGAGCGAGTGGAAACGGACAAGGATGATCCACGCTCCCACCGCATGCTGCTGCCCAGCGGATCTTTATTTTTCTTACGTATCGTGCATGGACGCAGGAGTAAACCTGATGAAGGAAGTTATGTTTGCGTAGCAAGGAACTATCTTGGAGAAGCTGTGAGTCGCAATGCATCTCTCGAAGTGGCATGTGAGTAGTTTTATATGATTAGCACTGTGTAAAACTTTATAGCTCATTTTATGCTGTCATCCAGCACTTGCACACAGTCAGCAGTCTGGGAGATAACAAAGGTAGATAAGTATGGCATTTTGTCATTAGCTATAGCTGTTAGTGAAGGCATTTTTACATGCATTTATACAGTAGCAGTGACCATACAGGATATGTGATTTACACTGAAGCAAGGCTCTAGCCATTGTATAATCATGATTGGCACAAACATGGACAAAGGCTAATCTTTCTCTGAAGAATAATCTAATTTTTAAATTATGACTAAAGTTGGTTATACTGAAACTAATGTGGAAAAATACTTATCGTTTAATACAAGGTGTACTGTCTGTTCCTTTTTATCTAGTCATCTTACCTCCACAGCAGCAGACAGCTTCTTGGTGACTCATGTTCTGTACTGCTGGAAACCTCAATATATGCTTCTCTCATAAACTTGATATGGGCCTCATTCGTTATGTGAATGGCAAGTGAAATTGTCGGCCATTTCTCATATCATCCAGAGCAGTCTTTATCGATTCCCTTTGTCTTAACAGAGAAGTTGTCACGGCTCTTTCAGGTACTACCTGGCATGCATGATCTGCTTCCAGTAGAGTTAGCAGAGACATTCATAATATTTACATAGCAAACAAGCTCATAATACATAAAATACAATGCGTTGCATGTTATTTTTTGCTGCTTAGTTACGTGGGTTGAATAAACTCTAATATTTTTATTCAGAATATCAGCTAAGGGTAGTTGTGTATCTTCACATAGAGGTGTATTGTAGTAGATTTATGAATGCTCTCCTCTTGCTGAACTTCAGGTTTTTCCCCCACCGTTCTTCATCTGGCAGTAGTTTCACTAAAATGTGTTTGACTTAAGCAGGGCTTTAGCACAAACTTGTATTACTTAGTTGATAAAGAGTGGGTTTAAGTACACATTAGAAGGTATGTTGGTTTAAAGGAGGAAAAAAAAAAAAGCACAGAAGATAAATCTTTACACCTGATGCAGATGCAGAATTTTATAGGTGATGTGATCTTGAGGCTTCAGTCTTCTCAGAAATGGCAGAAAATGCCAAATAGAACAGACTTCTTCACTACCTTTCACTTGTTATAACCTAGATTCAGAACTGTTTCAAACAAAAAATGAAAACAGTTTTGGCACACATTGAAGGCATGAGTAAATGTGTATCTGCCAATAAAGGCATTGCAGAATGTTATTTAGTTTTGGTAAGTATTTTAGGAATTAAGACGACCAATTTAAGGAAGACCAATCTGGGTGAGTATGACTCTAGATAAATTTACTGGATTATTTCTGTCTTTGTTCTTGTGGTTTTTAAACTGACTGTTGAGAAATCCGATGAGAGACATAAACACTTTGAAATCTTTATTGCAATCCTGTTGAGATTGAGATATCTCCTGTCAAGGTTCAGGAGATTGTTCAAGTTATATCTCGAGTCATCAAATTAAAGTGACTGATTATTTTGAAATTTAAATGTGCTCTATATTTTGTCAGTTTTCACTGATGCCTACTTCATTGACTGCTGAGAGACTGTTGTTATAATATCCCCAGTCTCTGGAGTTACTGTTCTAACCACTGTAGCTGGTGGCAGGTCATGTATGAACTGTATATGAGATCATAGAATCATAGAATGGTTTGGGTTGGAAGGGACCTTAAAGATCAGCTAGTTCCAACCCCCTTGCCATGGGCAGGGACACCTCCCACTAGACCAGGTTGCTCAAAGCCCCATCAAACCTGGCCTTGAACACTTCCAGGGATGGGGCATCCACAACCTCTCTGGGTGACCTGTTCCAGTGTCTCACCACCCTCACAGTAAAGAATTTTTTCCTAATATCTAATCTAAATCTATCCTCTTTCAGTTTAAAAATGTTACACCTCATCCTATCACTAGTAGAGGGTAGTAGAAGACTAAAAATAGTAAACTTGTGTTTCTTTGTCAGAGATATTTTAGAGCATAAAATGTGAAACCTGAGATCTGAAACCATAGCCAAAGTTTTTGCAATAGCAACATGCACCTGACACCATATTATTTTACTGTTTTCGTAGTTTTGAAATTTGACTGAATTCCCCAATTCAATGGTTTAGCAGTCTAAAGCAGGCACTACTGATCCACTTCAACAGTGCTTTGTCTTTTCTTGAGCCATACCATGGCTGTAATTACAAGAAGGTCTTCATCAAAGAAGAAAAATGTAAATAATATGTATGTTTCTTGTTTACTTAGTTTTTGAGATTCTGCTACTTTTGTCTTCACTGGTTTTAAAAGCACGTGGCAGTGCTTGATGTGTATCAAAAGCATACTTTGGAGAATGATAGCAAAACTACCTGGTTTCCCTTGGTTTTGAGACACTTATGGGAATGATTTTTGGTTCTAAATCAAGTTTTCAAGTGACTTTAAGAGAACAGTTATTTTAAGGCTTTTAACTGTTTTTCATAATGTCAGCGTTTCTGGACTGCAGAAGATGGGCAGGTCTGTAGCAGCCCATTTGCACTCTAGGGAAATGAGTTGTTGCTGACAGCCTTTTGTCAGCAGTGAGTTCTCATTCACCTGTTCTCAACTGCTGCTGAAAACTGTTGAGTTGCATGGATGCTGTAGCCCATCCATGGGAGCTGGGACAGCCACATGCAATCGGGTATTACTTGTGCTATCTGTAATGGTGTTGAAAACTGCTCTTTCCACACCAAGCCAAGCTGTTTTCATCGCCAGAAAAAGCACGGTTGCCCTTTGCTGACAATGGGTTTTAATCTGACTGTAGGTGGCCTCAAATTGTGCCATTGGAGACAAACGGCTGCTTTTTTACAGATTTAAAATATTAGAGTCTGCTGTTTTAGTGAAAAAAATCAGTAATTGTTTTACTTTGCTTATTAAACTGTCAGTTGCCAATAATGTGCACTTAAAGCTTTTGAATGATTTATGAAGAAATATTTATTGGTTTTATATATCTGTTAAGTGTGCGCATGCTTATGCATTCAGATGATCAACAGTGTTTACTGTGGTTCATTTTCTTCTATCTCCTCTCTCCCCCTCTCCCCCATCTACGGGCACCTGCCACAAAAGGAGTGGGATTGAAAATCTTCTGATGTATCCATATTTATGTGTAAAGACAGAAGAAAAACTCTTAAGTGAAATTCAATTGAGGCGTAGTTATCCTGAGCGCAGTGTGACCCATCTTGAATGCAACCATTTTGCCCCTTGGTTTTTTGGAGTGATTTTTTGCAGGTTACTGAAGTCCCTAAGCTCTTTTTGATCAAGTAGCAGTTAACACTGGCCCAAACCACAACACCTTTCCCAAACACGATGAATTTAGGTACCAGCTCATCCAAAGCATTTACATATGCTTTTAAATCCTTGCTTATTCAGAGCACGTGCATACAGTCAAGGGCAGTTATTTTTGTGCTGATGTATGTCCTCAGAAAAATTTCTGTTCCAGTGAAACTGTGAAGAACTGTGATTTGCAAAGTTACTTAAAAAACATCATTAACATACAGAATGTGCTCTTAGAATTTTTTTGCCTTTAATTTAGAAAGTCTTTATTCCAGAAGACATTTAGGAAGAAATAGGAGTTTGTATTTGAAGGCACAGTTTAAGATTGATATGACTTATTCTGTTTCATTCTTCTTTTAATGCATTAATCCATGGTGTGCTTTGTGCGGGTTACTTTTTTCAGTAGGAGCTTTCTCAGAAGTTAAAAATAATGCTAATGCCAGCAGCAAAACCATTGTGTGTATACAAAGCCATACTGTGTATGTGGCAAATTCTGATGTAGTATTTGTATATTTTATAGTTAAATCATTAAAAATAAATGTTCTAGTCCTAAAACAACTACAAAGAATTGTATTCAAAAGAGTAAAACGTCTTTCTTTTCATTTTGTGTATTAGAATGTTTTTATTGAAATTGAACAAGGGTTGGCATTATTAGAAATATGTTGATGCTCAGATTTTCTTGGGAGGATTTTAGAAAGGGAAGTTGGCTTGGAATAGTTTGATCTTTTATGAAACTGCTTTCATATTTGAAAGCCAGAAGTTTTAAAATAAAAGCACAGTTTTTCACAATGTACAAATTGACACGATTGAACCTATGTGGTTGAGTTTTCCAGTGGGAATATCAGGAGACACATTTGCAATAGCGACTTAAGCTAGGATTTCAGTTGCAAGCACTGGGGCGCCACATGTAAGCAAGAGAAAGAGCGTGAGGGTCCTCGCACTGACTCAGGCTGCCTCTGATCTAGCCTGAGTCAGCGGCAGCCCCCAGAGATAGCAGCTGTAGCCCCGGGTGTTAAATATGTGACAGCAGCTTGATCTATCGACCACTGTAAGAGGGGGCTTTGGCCTAAATGAAAATTCATGAAAAATTGATGAAGTCCCCAGATTATTTTTTTCTCTTTTCCTTTTCCAGTGCTGTGCCAGTGCAGCGAGGAGAGATTAAATGAGGTGTTGAACGCTTTAGTGGCAAGGAGGTTGTGGTTCAAAGGTCAGGGGTCAAGGGAGGGGAAAAAAGACCAATTTTCTACCTTACTTTCCTGTTAAAAAAAAAAAAACAACACCAAAACTATGAGGCTTTTCAGACTAGCTGGTATTTGCTGCCATTTTAATATGGGGAAAAAAGCTCAGGAATATTCACACATAAGATTCTTTTCTGCATGGGTTGGCAAAGGGTAGGACTGTGTGGGTTGGTGCTAATAGAAAACAGTGGAAGACTCTGAGTCATAATTCAATTGGAGAACCAGAAATAGATTGAATTTTGTAATGGCAGTATAAATTCAGGCTTCCATCTTTCTGAGACTATGCTTGAACTGAAGTCATTTGGAGAAAGAAGAGGTCTTGCATTATTTATATGTCACAGATTGCTTGAATAGCAGGCTTTGGAACACTCTCCAAACATAATGATCCTGTTTATGTTAGATCCAAAACTGAATTACGTTTTTATCTGTAACAAGAGAGGTTATAGTAGTACACTGAGTTTAGTGTGAAGAGTCACAGGTGTATTCCAAAGCAAGCATAATCCAGATCTTAAACACAGGAGACAGTAATTTTATGAACAAAACAGATATGTTTTAATATTCAGTGAATAAAGACTGAGAGGTATAAAATATATGCTATGCAATCATCTCTGTATCATAATGCTAATGGCTAGTTGCTGGAGCATGTGCAAAACGCTGCAATACATTCATAATAATGGAGTTAATTTAATTTGAGATATTCAAGGTAAAGACGACTTGTAAAACAGGATAAAAAAGGGCAGAATGTATGTGGCTGTAAAATGGGTGGATGATTTTTTCTCATCTAGTTTCTGTTCAACATATGACTTAGATATTAAAATTGTTATTAATTCTGTTACTGGTAATTTCAAAGTCTGCTTTGCTGTGGGGTTACTTTCACATGTTCAGGTACATCCTGTTCACTTACTTTTATACCCCTCTTGCACTCATCTTTCTAAAGAGAGCGTGAAAGGCTTCCTCTCTGAGCTGGCAGTCTTTTGCTCTCATCAAGACAGAAGTAATTATTGTAGAAATTGAAATGCTGGAGACTATGGTCCTGTGGATGAGCTATATCAGGAGACTGAAAAGCATCGTGCTTTTTCTTATTCTACGTTTCTCTATGAAGAAATATAACAAACCATGGCTATTATTACAGCACGCTTACTGAAAATAAAATTCCCCTCTTAGAAGAAAATAAATAAAATTGTATCTGATTAGATAATCAGGGAAAAGGCAGGTTTTATAAGACAGGGGGAACATGTCAAATCTTCTCTGTACTTCTGAAGCTTGCAATAAGCAATTTCTGTGGATTAAGATGAAGCTATTGGGAATACCATTGTTAGAAACCATTACATAATACAGCATTTCTGTATAGGACATAATTTAATTCTCACAGTCACTACTAGAAATTAAAGAGGTTAATAAATACCAATGAGTGAAGCCGTTATCAGATAAATCAAGACCTGACTGATGTTGCAAAGTTTCCTTTTGAGCCAAAAAAGTAGTTCTGATTATTTACTTTGTTAGTTTAGCTTTTAGCTGAGTATGTTTCTACTGCTTCTGACTTCACCTGGGATAAGAAACCTAGATGTTTAAGGGGATGTGATTGTTGTACTGGTAGCCAGAGTGAAATAGAATTTTTATGATAGAGGTTCTTGTCACCAGGATAAACTAAACTGTATTTCTTGTTGTTAACACATTTCTCACAAACTGTTTAAGACTGTGCTTCAGCATTGATGCCTTCAACATGGACAAAACCACTGCTTCCCATCATCATCCACTAGGATTTAGACAGGTGACTGCATCGTTACATCTATTTCTTGTCCTTTGAGCTCCACCAGGACATGCAGGTTTGAATGTTTAGTTCAAGGCTAAAAATGATAATGACTCTTCACATTTAAGAGCTATCACACTGATGGTAGATCCAAAGATATTTAACACTATTTCAGTCATAATATCAATCTGTACAGTGTCTGTAGGTTTCTCCAGACCTTGTTCTTGTTCTCCATTTTCTTTTTCTTGCTCTTTTCATACTGTGGTCATCTTACAATAGATTTTTTTTAGTAGGTGTTCACAACACGATGAGCTCTAAAGAGAGATACACACGTTCACACAAAACAAGCAGGCTTGGGTACCAGAAGAGTGTGTGTTGTGAGCCCTTAAGGTCAGCTGGTTATGTGTGCTGAGAAGGGTACACCAGCCCAGTGAAAAGTTTCTTTAACAGCTGGAAGCTGGTTCCACTATGTGAATTAATTCCTTCAGAACAGGTTAGTATGTCTTTGCAATGTGCTCTCTTGCACTGTGTAGTCATACAGTCTAGTATCATCCCCAGCGTTTCTGTAGTAGAAATAGTTTCTCGCATCCAGAAATGGTTAGAGAAGTTTTCTGTAGGATCTTTAACTTATTCTTTGAATTCTTCTGCCCAGGATCTACCACTTTTTCCTGCCTAAAAGAGAACTTTGTGTTACATTTTTAGAAGCTATTTGCAGTGCACTCGATCTTATTCAGCTTCTAATAATTTCTTGCACATTTCCTCATTTGATTTTTATCTGCTACCTTCTTCCTTTTGCCTTTGATTTTATTTTATTTTTTTAAATCAAATCCTGCTGTTTATATACCTTTGAATGCTCTGCCTGATAAAATGTGACAACTAAGGAACTACTGATGACTTTAGAGAAACCTTGAAAGAGATCAGCTGTTGGCTGATCTGTTTGTGTGTGCATCATCATATACTGATTTTTTTATTTTTTCCGGTTGACATTTCTCTGATTTTTAGTTCATCTGGGAAATGAAGGCGAACAAGATAACATTGCATTTTTACAACTGTGTTTTCTTTGCTCAAGAGCCTATAGCACTATTTGAATGTTAATTGAAATACTAGCTATTGCTAGCATATGCTTCAGATGTGTTAAATTGTGATATCAGGCTTAAAAAAAAGTACTCATTTGAAGCAGTACTTCAGACCATTCCTTTGCAAATGTTGCATGATCTCAAGTCTAACAAAGTTCATTATTATGGTAATTAACAGCAATTATTAGAGTGAGATTGGTGGATGTTAAATATACATATTTATATGTATGTAGGTAGGGTTTTTTTATTCTGATAGTCATTATATCTGAGGACACCAGAACCTTATCCTTCTTCCTTATTTTTTTTTTTTTCTGTCTTTGTTCAGATATGTTCTTCCCCCTGTTCTTGTTCTTAGAGGACTAAAATTTAATCATGGCTTTGGTGATACTTCCACTTCAAGTGCTCCCACAGATGTTATACTTTGAATAAGTTTCTAAAATTTAGAATTTGTGGTAAATAAAGTGGTGTTTTTGTTCCACTCCTCTTGCTGTTGGGTCCTGCTGCACTTCTTGCCTAATCTTGTATGCCAAAGTAGAAGGTAGCCTTGATGTTCAAAATTGGCAATTTCTTAATCCACCTGCATCTTCCTGGAGGACTTTGGTTCTTCTAATTGGACTTGAACCTGCCTCTTGCCCACCCTTTATGCAAAATCATGTGATGAAATAAATGGGAAAGAAACGAGTTTCTGTCAGCCAATAAACAGAATACCGACCCACCAAGGCTGAGCTGTGTGAATATTGCGTGTGGGAAGGAAATTATTTCACTGACTCTCATTCTGCTTCTGTTACAATCTCAAAACATCAATCTGTACATGAGAATCTGAGAAAAAATATCCCCATCTTAAGCGGATAAGGTGAGTAGCAATCTTCCAAAAGAATTTACATTGGTTCATCTTTAGAATTATTTTTTTAGATCATAATGTATACAAAAAGTTCCCCATCTGCTGTATATGTGCAGACACACAAGTATAATTTAGAAGAATGTAGGCGTGGAAAAAGAACAAAAGAATTCATTGCAACCCTCTGACTTCAACTTTTGGAATTATTCAGTGCTATACGTAGTGCACTTGGTGACTGACAGTATTATAAACGCCTAAAGCTGACAGATAATAGGATGATCACTTTGTATTTTAGCAGAGACAGGTATTAAATGGAACTTTAGGTGTGGTTAGAATGTAAGAATTCCTGTGTTTTGTCCAGAAGAGCATTGTTGAGGTGGTTATATAAAACTACCCAGTTTTTATTTTATATGGAAGAACAGAATTAGTGTCCTCAGGACAGCTTTCAATTTATTTCCATGATAGATTCAAACTCTTCACAGGTTTTATATGCACATGTAGCCTTTGGAATATGCAGATTATCAACTGTTAGTATGAAGAGCCATTTTGGTTGCAATATGGTCACACAGTGGTTTTGAGAATGATAAATTTTTATTGTTTCTTAGTTTTGAAAGCTGAGACTGTGATCTCAGTTTTCAGGAGACCTTTCCTCTTTTACATCGTAGGCAGTGGCCTAATGCCCTACTGGGTCACACCAGTTGGTCCATCTAGCCCAATGGTCTATCTTGGATAGTGGCAAAGACAGACACCGTTTAGGAGAATACATGAGTTTAAACACTTTAAGTGGCTCATCCGCCTCATGGATTTTGGGAAGTACAATTGTTTTTCTTGGTTAGAATCCAAAAAAGGCACAGCTAGTGGAAAACCTGTAGTAGTTGAAAGCATCTGGTATGGGTGTAACACAGTCACTTTAGTCATTGAGATATTTGTTATCTTTACTGCAAGATTGTCTTTATGAAAGAGATGTGTACATAGAGTTAACGGTTTCCTTTCTTTTTCTGCACCTCGCTTTTCTCTTGAATATATAATATTTAGAATGTTTTTAAATTAAGTTGATAACAAAAGCAATATGAGAGCACAACTTGGGTATAAGTTACTGAAGCAAACTGGAAAGTTAAATGAACCTTTTGAAAGTATGTCAGGATGGCTGTTTCTTCTAGCAAAGCAGCTTGGTTACTAAAAAATAAATGGCAAAAAAAATGAACTTGAAATTATTTTGGGGAAGTATTTGCTTTTGTATTCTATCTATGTTGTTTCTAACTCTCTCTTCTCATTTTTATGTATTTCTTTTATATTTCAAATTTAGAATCAGCAACCTGAAATCATGTCTTCCTCAAGTAGTCTAATTCTTGGGTTGATTAAATTATGTTCACTCTTTGGATTGTTGGAGGGGGAGATAAGTAGCCTGCAGTTTGAACACTCATCTGGGATACATGATTTAAGCCACTCTAGATGCTAAAGATACATATTTTAGAGCCCCTATTCATTCAATTAACATATATACAATTCTTATCTACTGTACAAACAACTTAATTACCTGATTCAAACCTGTAAATTCCACTCCTAGAGATGCACGCCTAAAAGTCAGTGGTAGCAATACTGAACATCAGTCATGTTTTCTTTGAGATTCAGAGCCATCTGTTCAAAGTCATGTATCATGTTGATTGCAGAACCACAAGCAGAAGCTAAATATTTTGATTGGTAGTATGACATCTTAGGAATATGAGGAATATTCTTCATTTTATTTGCCTCCCTCTGCCTACTATAAAAAACAAGTGACTTTCTTCATGCTTTTGTTCAGATTGTGTTCCCACTTGAGCAAGATCTGATTGTGAATGTATTAGTTCCTGTAAATTTTGGACTTTTTAATAGATCTTATATGTATTATGTAAACTTTGATTCTATTAATCTTATTGAAAGATGTGGAAACACCCCCCACCCCCGGGAGCACTTAATATATATAAACTTTTCAGAAAGTGGGCCATAGGGAAAGAAATTGCAGACATTCAAACAAAAAGGTTTCCTTTGTCAGTAAGAAATTAACATCTTACAAAAAGCAAACGAACCAACCCAAAAAAACCCCAAACACGAACCGCCTACCCCCCTGCCCAAAAAAAACCCCAAAACCAAAAAAACCCGAAAGGCAAACAAAAAAACCCAACAAAAAAATGGGTGGCAGTGGTACAGTTTGATCTGCAGATTTCTGTAGAATTACTTCTTTCCCTACCAGTGTCATTAGTCTGAATGTTATCTCCACTGAAGCCTATGCTTTTACATTCGTTGTGAAATTGGAAATGGGGAGTTTGGGACAGAGCCCTGGATTTTTTTTTATCTGGAATGTCTTATCAAGGAACTTGGTCAGATTGTAAGGACTTGTTTTCACTTGCTAGAATAAAAGCTTGTCTTTGACTATTCTTTGTGTAATTCACTTGCTAATTTTGCCATTCATCAAAATATTTTGACTGTTTATCATAAATACACTGTGCATATGCGCAGATCTAGGTTTAAATGTCACTTTTCTCATTATACACCTGCATACTGAACAAATGAGAACTTGGTTTCTGTCGTATCAAACCCCTTTCACAATTTTATGCCAGTGCTGCAGATGTGCTTAAAGATAGTTTAATAATACTAATTTTCATCTTTCTTGGAAATAACTTCACTTTTGCAGAATGGTTCATTACAAGGAATGGATATAAAAAGTAGAAGTTGAAAGATATGAGAAAGGAAAGAAAGGAACAGTTTTATATCAGCATGTCATCAAGTTCCTATCAGTGACATACAGAACTGGTGAACAAACAGGATACAATGTGCAATATATCTATTAATAAAATATTTATTTGCTAAAGTTATGGGACTGTGAACTCTCAAATTATAATGAAGTATTGACAATATTGTTTAGGACCTGTACAGTATACAGCTATTTAACTATCATATTTTTTATATATCTAAAAATATATGTGTATATATGTGTGAAATACTGGTACGCTATAACCATATATATTTTAAAAGTAGGCTCTATCATTGATGCACGTTAAAATTCCTAAGTAATGGACAGGTTAGGGGTTTTAGTGTCATCTGTCACTGTCTGTGCTTCAAAGAAGCTTCTTTGTCAGACACACAGTGTGTGCAATATAACTGCAGTATGAAATGTATGTATTTCCATCCACTCTCACTGTATACTGAGCCAGTCTATGATGTCATGTACTCTTGCTCCCTTTCCATTAGTCCAATACATATGCAAATAGTTACAGAAGAAATACTAAATTGATAATTTTTTTCTGATTTTTAGTGGTCCTTTCTTCAGCCTTCATGCTTCTGCTGTGATACCTATCAGATATTTGTAAAAAAACTACTTTTTTTTTTCTTCTCTTTCTAACCAAGTAGACTAAAAACAACCCTAGGAACTCAAGGGGCAGTGTCATTAAGGATTGGTACTTATTTCCATACGTAGCAGCAATTGCAGGGAATATGTGTGCACTTGTGCCAGCTGTTTTTCACCTATCCCAAACTCCCCAGTTGAGGTGACCTCTGAAGTGCCTGCTACGGTGAGTGATGGAGTTAATGAGATCCAGCGACACCATGACCCTGACCCCATCGTGGCCTTGGTTTCACTCATCCATCTTCCTAGCCCCACAGGCTGTGATGTGCTGTGTGGAGACAGGATTAAACAAGTGTGAATAAACAAGTTCAAAGCTTTCTGTCATGGCTGCCAACATAGAACATCAGGAAAATGAAACACGTTAATAACCCAATGCTGGGGAGGCATGTTGTTTTGCCATAGGAACACCTGGGCAAAGTACCACTTTCTATGTGATCAGGTTTTTTACATGTCAGGAAAAGTTTGCTTAAGACTTCTGTGAAGAGTGCAAGATTTGGCCTGCCATTCTTCTTAGTCATGAAGCTGGCAGCCGTCAGACCAGAGGTAGAATACATCCTCCAGAATGGTGCTGAAAAACCCGGTATGAAAACAGCACCTTTTGCTTGTATCTTGTGTTATTTGGGCTATGATTCATCAGAAGTGATTGGAGGATTTTTTTGCTGTGGTTTTAACCTAATCTGTTTACAAGAAAAAACAGTCTGAGATGTATTACCAAGATTATTCTCTTAAGGAAAATCTTACAAGAGGAGTTTTGTACTTTGTCATAAACAGAACTTTTTTGCTATAATATGATTTCAGGTTGAATCTGTCTGTATGGGTAAGATGCTGAGATAAGATACACTTCTCTGTTTGTGACAGTGGTTTAGGTAGTGTCTGTCTTCTCTTTGTCAAGACACTGTCTTCACCCTGTGGTGCTTTCTGATCAGTTGACTAGCTGGTGATTAAATACATTCATTTAGTTCAATGGGTCAGAGCTGTTGTGGTGGGTAGAAAATTACTGATGGATTATCAGTTTCATCACCTCTGACATCCAGCCTTAGCATGGTTCATCATCTGAGAATTCATAACACATTTGCCTGAGCAATAACATGCTCAGCTACCTGTGTGATCATGGATCTAGGTATTGGAAATATTGTATTCAGGATTGATAGGACAGATGTCACAGAAATTAGGGCATCATCTTTTTTGGTGATCAAAACACTCATTAGTACCAACTACTAAAGAGTGTGCTAAGGTCAGTAGCAAGCTTAGTAACTTGCAAAGCTGTAATTCACCAATATTTGTCTTTTCCTGGAGTGTTTCAAGAAATAAAAGTGCTTTTCAGAACTGGGGGAGCTTTGGCTTTAGAGTAACTGGACACTTATAAGGCAGACCTCTTAATTTCAGTCCTGTTACACAGTAAATCTTATTATTACTGACTGACAGCCTATCTAAGATTAGGTGTTTTTTCTAGAGTCCAATCCTGAAATTACTGTGAGCAAGCCCAGTTGGAGATGGAGCACTACTGTACTTTGAGGTTATAAAAATCAGAGACCTCTTATATTGAAATCTGTGACAAAACAGAAGGATGCCCGAGACATCTAGTGAATGACTCGGAAGGACCATTTTAGACACCTGAGCATTGTCAAGGTTAGCAAAGTAACAGTGGTTGTCATGGTGGGGAAGTTATTCCTCTAAAAAGTCCTCTAATATTTGAGATCCATCTCCTCAGTGATTTCTGTTGTTGTTCTTGTAATTTTTTATTTATATCATATTAAACTAAAGAGATTTCCACTCTTCCTCTTGTGGGACTATTGCTCTGCTTGTTTGTCTATTTGCTCACAGAGCAGAAGATCCCTCAAATATCTCTGACTTCAAAGACATTCAGGGAGCACTCACGCCTTCTGTATTCTGACCTTCAGAATACAAATTGCTATTTTTTGTACTTACTTCTCCACGCTTCCTTGTAGCATTATCTATCCCCATAGCATATTCCCACTATATTTCTACAAATCCTTTTCAAGTGTGGGGCATAGGGTGTTAAACATAAAGCTAGTTTGAATTGTGTATGTATTCAATAACCAGATAGCCAACAGTTCTTTTATCAGTTAATTCTTTCCTTTCACAGAAAAATTCTGCTACAATGTGGGAATGGCTAGTCAAACAAACTCCTGCACTTCAGCCTGTGATTTTACTGAATAATTCTTGTGTCTCTCATTTGAGTTACGCACTTCACAAAGGGAGTTGATTTTTCTACTAGGTGTCCTACCTGTTGTGTACAAGTAAAAAGAGAGGAGGCAGATAAGGAGAGAAAGAATGGTAAATGACTGGAATGAAAAAGAAAGGGCAAAGATTTGTTAAGAAAAATACTTTTTGTTCTTTAGCAGTTAAGGCCCTATGGTAAGATTTTTCTTTTTTTGGAACATCTTATGATTTTTTTTTTTTATCATTTCAGAGAGAAAAACAACTAAAGTTATTTCCTCCTGATGGCATATCCATATTTTCAGTAAACACTCAAAATATAAAACAAGATTAGAGGCCCTGGATAAGAGAGATACTCTCTCCTGTTATTGAAATAACTTAATGTATGGAGCTATATTGAAAGACAGAAGTTATAGAACATCTGCTATATTCTTCTTGTTCGTTATGTATCATAGTTCACTGGAGAGACATTTGCAATGTAGTTGCTTTTATTTACCTTAATTTAAGGATGCTGCTATCCTGTAACTTTGAGTTTACTAGCTTTCCCTGATAATGTATACAACTTGAACATTAAGCGATACTTAAATGTCACTTTATAGGGTTTGAATAGTTATCTCTTCCTTAAGGCATATTTCATAGTCTTGATAATGCAAGGATAAGAGGTATAGTTTTTCAGAATGTGTTGTCATGTGCAGTGATCTTCTGTAGTAGAGCTGGACATCAACTTTGGCTCAAGTTACTGCTGCTGAAGTGGAACCCAGTGGCACAGTAGATATTTAACAGCTGCACAAAGGGGTGTAATGTAAGTGTGCTATCCTACTGTTGCCATCTCAAATAAAGCATTTTCTTTGGGTAAATACTTGAAAATGGAATGTTCAACATGCCATAGGTGACTTGCAAAGAAATGTCATTATAAGAGCTGAAAAGTTTATATCGCCCCTTAAGTCAGCTTATTTATAGATTGATGAGTTGTTGGTGCTCCTGTCCTAAGGTCTTTGTTTTCACAAAGTTGTGTGTACCTACAAAGACTAACCTTGGTGTCAGAAAGGACATAAAAAAGCCCAGTCCTTCCAGGAGATGCTTGATTTAAAGCAGGTGAAAATGTGCAAGTGACTTCAATCTAATTTTGGTAAGAACTTTACTAAAGGAAATAAAAACATTTATAAATAAATAGCACCAGCTTCTTAGCCCAAATATCAAATATACATCATGTACTATAGAAGAAGCATAAAGGGAATAACAGACATGATTGCTTCAGAAACAAGTCAAACAAATGTCAGTTCCAAAAGGCTGTATATTCAGGAAAATTATGAAAATTAACAGGGCAAGAAAAAAGCCCAAAGAACAAGTATCAAACATGCCTCTGGGTTTTTGTTTTTGGGTTTTTTTTGTGTGTTGTTTGTTTGTTTTTTAATGGCACTCCTGTGTTTCCTATGTTGTGAGTGACTTGTGAAGCAAAATTACCTAATACTCTTTTGGGATGTTGACCTCAACAATTGAGTGTAATGATGTACGTAGTAGTGAAGTGAAATCTAACATTAGTGAAGAAATTCCAAATATATTTATTGCCATTATTCTTCGTCTTGTAAAGTGGTCCAGACAACACAGCCAGAATGGGGTTTCATTGTATGTGGCTTTGAGCAAATATGACTTTTAATCTATAATTTACTGGACTTCGTAATAGGTGATGAGAGGGAGTTTTTAGAGAAGTGTTACTGTCATCATTGAAAGTGTAATAAAGCTTCTGTGTTGGCATTATACCAGCTGTTAACAAATGTCTTTATAGAAGCGTAATTGTTTGTTTTACTTCTGTAGTGGGCTAACAGTCATGTTTAAGGTTAAAGGAGTCACAACCCTTAATTCTTACAGTTCTTAATCTAGTGGGTTTTATTTCTGTGTGGCTTAAAAGCTTAGTTCTTTTCCTTTCCACTTTTTTAGGTCTTTCAAGTACCTAATTCCTATCCTTCTTTTAAATCACTAACAACTTTAGGATCCATTTAATATAGCAGTTCCATAGAGACATCTTTTAATTCCAAATAGTTTACAAGTATGACATTTGAAACCTTTAATGTCATGTGCAGCTAAAGGGGAAAGATGCTTTGAAAGGAGGTAAAATGATTGATTTTTATTTTTTCTTTTTTTCCAGAGGATTAAACTACAGTTTTATTACTAGTACTAAAATAAAAGTTAGACCCAAACCTTACAGTCATTGTTTGTATCAGTTAACCAATGAATGGATCTCGTTCAAGCTCTTAAGTTCTTTTATGCGTTCAAATGCCGTCACTATGAAAATAAAGCTAAGTTAAAGCTTTGTAGAAACAGACCGCAGAAACAAAATTTCTTCTTTTTATTCAGTTTGTAATGTCCATTGTGTAAAGTATTTGCTAGCATAGATTTTTATTTCCTCCTTTTAGCTAATATTCTTTCCAGGTTTTGGTTAGAATGGATGATAAAGTGTTATGGTTTCAGTTCTTTCTTCTACTACAGAATTCTAAGTGTTACTGCCCCTATTTTACAAATTGTTAGCCAATACTTCTTTATCTCAAAAGAGTTTGTGAAGCTAAGTATATTGCTGATGTGAAATGCGAAAATAATGCTAATACAGTAGGTATCTGTGACACATTTTGGTTATGTGTCTGCGAAGGTACCTTAGTTCCAACCTCCTACTTGATTTTTCTTTTGATAAGTGTTTTGAATATATTGAGAGGGGAAAAATTATAAGTCATTAATCTAGAGGGGATTAACCCAAAGTGTGGAAGAATATATGCAGAACTTGAAATGACTTTTAACCCAAGTTTGACATTTGACTTGCTTTAGAGTTGATAATATCCTTTTGAGATCTCTGACTTATAATCAACCTCATTAATTCTTGTGACTTTTCTTGTTTCTTTTTATTGACACATAAGATGTATTATTTTAGAAAATGAATTCCAGTTCTTTGTCACCATTCCCCGTTACAAAAATGAAGTAAGGTTAAACTACACATATGCTTATAATATGACAATAGTTCTGCTCTTTCACTGGGGGAAGCATGCAGGAATTATCAAGTTAGACCCTAGAATTTGCATCAATTGTTGTGATGTCAAAGCTGCCATATTAATATTCTTAGTTTTCCATTTCAGTGGTTAAGTATAATGCAGATCAATCTAATGAGGTTTTAGGTACACTAAGTACTTCTTGCTTTTACAGCTGTATGGTCTTGAGTTAAAAATATGCTTTTTAAAACATATAGTTATAACTGATAAAAACTTGTAGTTTTAAATAAAAAGGGAATTTAATCAGGTAGGAAATTAAGTACATAAGTTTTGTCTGTTTTTCTTAAAATTGAACATGCTATCTTTGTATTGAGAAATAGTGTTTAACTCTTTATAAATTTATAGTTTGTTTTGACTGAGTTTTTAGGTGGCCTTAGGTGTGGGCCTAAGAATGAAAACTGTTGTTATAAAAGAGAACTATCTTTAACAATTATTGGGGTAAATAATGCTTATTGCTCTAATATCTAGGTGTATTAATGTAGTTTCCTACCTAAATACTGAGAGGAAAAATAAGATCTCTTCCTAAATATTACAGTGGTGCTCAGATTGTTAGATTCAGAGCTGCAAAAACAAAGCCTTCTCAAATTTATGCTAGGAGTGTGAACAAATTTTATATTATAGCCTAACCAAGGCTTTGTTCAGTATACTGTGTTTTACTAATATTACAAGCATTAAAGTATATTAAATATATATATATATATTTGTGATCTCTCATCCTGACAGCACAACGGTCTGGTGAAATAATGTCACAGACCATGACTGATGGATTTAAAGTTGAATATGGGTGGCCTGTATTTCCTTTCCTAACTCTTCTCTACCTTACTGGTCCTCAGGCTGGTATAAGCCTGCATTACTTGCATTCTATACATGCAACATAGACAAATGTGGACGCTTCTGTGGTGGTCACCATCCAGGAGCCACAGGAAATTGTGTACTCAGAAATAGTGGGCATTTTTAAATATAAGTAAATCTGAAGAGGAATCAGCAACAGATAATCAAGCCCTGCCTCCTAAACATAAACTATGGGCAGCTTGATGAATGAACTGGACTGTCTTTCTAAGTTAGTTACTAGTTTTTAAGAAATTTAACAACTCTATTTCCTTATGGGTCCCTGTGGAGATGCTTTTGACCAGAAGAAATTGCAGTTTTCAGACAATACCTGAGTATTGATTATACTTTCTAAATAATTATTTTCCTGTTTTCTTTAGAGCTTTAACAGGGTTCTAGTGTAGAAGATAATAAAAACATTTAGCAGCAAGTAATTAGGGAATATTAGGAAATATTAGGAAAATTAGGAACTATTGCTTCATTTTAAGGTATTCAACATTTTTAGAGACTCTTTCCTAAACTTCATTTCAGTAAGAGGCAGGTGTGTAAAGATAAACCAGAAGTTCTTTCGGCTACTTATGGCATGTGTGTTTGAAAACTAATAGTGTGTTTTCTAACAACTGGCATTTCTTTCCATAGCATCTTTGAAATGAACTAGCCTAGGAATCTTGGACTATCTTTAACAAATTTACTTTTGGGTGAAGGTTCAGTTAAAGAAAACTTAGAAGTGCATGGAAGCAGGAAGGAGGGTGACTTGTGCTTCTGATTTTCTATTTCTGGCTGTTTCTGACTTTTGGTTGGCATGCATGTTTGAGAGGCGCTCATGGCTCCTGTCATGCCAGATCTAGGCTGCTTGTAGAAATATCAAGTCCTGACTTGTTTGCTGGGTTGCTTAAGTATGATTGGGTGTCAAATCTTAGGTTGCAAACTACTGTTTGAATAGCCTAGGTTAGCAGAAGCAAAAGCAGGGTAAATTCATTTGTTATCTGGCAATGTAGATCTGTTCTTTTCTTAATTCAGGTATGGTAGAGGTGCACTTGCCTGTGTAACATGCTTGTTTTGGACAACGTAAAGTGAAGTATTCAGTTATATCTGTGGGGAGGTGTGTGTTTTATAAAAATCTCATTTACATATATATTTATGTAGATAAAAGGTGGCCTGTCAAACATTAATTCTGCTTTATTACAGTGGTGTTTAATTAGATGACCATGTACATCATTTTCTGATGGACCACAGTCTGAGTCAGTGCCCAAATCAGATGGTCCTTAGTTATTTTTTGTACCTTGATTGTTCAATGTTTTGCTCACGCTTCAGTTGTTGTGTATTGCTGAAGACTTAAACTAAGTGGGGTGGTATTTCTTTCCTCTTTAAAGTTTTTAGTGCTTATCTTGAGTACAAGAAGTAGCACCAGAAATACTTTGTAGATATGGAACAAAGACAGGGCTAGCTTGTGACTTAAGCAGTACTGGCTAAATAGGCCATGGCAAATGTAGAGCTTGGGTCTTTCAGACCAACAGGAGTATTCTTTGTCCTTCTGTGACTCTCATGTGACTTCTGGCTTGTCCAGGGAATGGAAGAAGTGTGGCTTGATGCTATTGCCATTTAATGTATCAAGCAAAGACTGAAGGGAAACAGTGAAATTCGAACAACTTATTAATTCTGTCACAGCTCTGACTTACTCTGTCAAATTCTCAGACTAGTGGTCTGGGCCAGAAGACAGGTCAGTAAACTTTCGTTCATTTGAAAGGGGCTTTGCAACAGATTCTAGAAGACTAAAGGTGCTGTAGGAAATAGGGAGTTGGTCACCATTTGATGAGACCGTATCGTAGTACAATTTTACAA
This sequence comes from Burhinus oedicnemus, assembly GCA_008921705.1. Lineage (NCBI taxonomy): Eukaryota > Metazoa > Chordata > Aves > Charadriiformes > Burhinidae > Burhinus > Burhinus oedicnemus. Next base: position 1,756,446 of record VFFE01009182.1, on the reverse strand, counting down.
GGAAGTAATACAGGTAGTAATGAACTAGTTCCTTTCTATAAGAATTTACTTAGCATAGGTTTCTTTCTCTTTTTGAGCAAAATTTTCTGTGTTTGTAAAGAAGAAATAAAATCTAACCTGGTGACTCCATAGCTTTCTAGCAAGTAGGCTAATGAATATTTTTTTTTCTATAGCATGTAAGTATGAGCCGAAGTACTTTGTTAGACTGTGATCTCCCTGTACGTGCACTCTTTACCTGTTATGCACCTTTCACCTACCTCTCTAAGTACAAACAGTAGTGAACTATCTGTTATTTGTATCTGTGTTTACATTTACACACACGGAGCCAGTGAATGCATATAAGTTATCCATAGATCTCACCAGAGAATCCAATGCATATTAACAGCCTTGCAGAACTTTGGGAACTCGGATTTAATAATAAGCAAAACACAAAGGAGTGCATGGATATTTCTGAGCCTTCATCGTATGAAGGTTCCCATTTTCACTTGAACTCCTGATCTTTTCCATTCTTCAGGTAGGAAAGTGCTTTTAGCTTCAGCTTCCCTAAAATAGCTGTTATTGAATTTTATCTTTAACTTTTTTTTTCCAAATTTCACATTTTATCTCTTATGTCTAAAATTTGTAAAAGTTAGTTCCTTAAAACAAAAATGCAACTTAAACTGTACATTTATTCTGGGGGTGTGAGTGTATGTCTGCCTATATATTTAACATGAATGTGTTAAAAAAATTAAAAAATTAAAGCATAAGAAGGACATGGACCTGTTGGAGTGAGTCCAGAGGAGGGCCATGAAGATGCTTAGAGGGCTGGAGGGCCTCTCCTATGAAGACAGACTGTGAGAGAGTTGGGGTTGTTCAGCCTGGACAACAGAAGACTCTGGGGAGACCTTATAGTGGCCTTCCAAATACCCCTCTTCCAGGGGGTCTCCAGGAAAGATGGGGAGGGACCCTTTATCAGAGAGTGTAGTGATAGGACAAGGGGTAATGGCTTTATACTAAAAGAGGGTAGATTTAGATTAGATATTAAGAAGAAATTCTTTACTGTGGGGGTGGTGAGACACTGGAACAGGTTGCCCAGAGAAGTTGTGGAGGCCCCATCCCTGGAAGTGTTCAAGGCCAGGTTGGATGGGGCTTTGAGTAACCTGGTCTAGTGGGAGGTGTCCCTGGCCATGGCAGGGGGTTTGGAACTAGCTGATCTTTAAGGTCCCTTCCAACCCAAACCATTCTATGATTTGTGTTTGTGTATCAGTGTATTTAATTTAAAATGCTGAAGTATATTAATCTAAATCAGCTGCTCAAGTTATTTTCTTTTCTTAACCATAATGTGTGCTGCTTAGAATTATTATAGTTCAGCAAAGAAAATGTACAGTACTTATATAGTGATGAAACAAATACTTCAAAAAAATTTTAGGAAACTAATGTTGTTTGCTTTTTTTCCTACCTGATGAGTCAAAATACAGATGTATGAAACCCCATTTGTTAAGATCCCTGAATATCACTTGATAGTCATCCCCTGTGTAGCAACTTGATCCTTGGCATGGATTTCAGCAGCTCTAAAGCAAAACAAAAACCAACATAAAATCCTTTTGAAGATTTACCTAATGATAAATTACTCTTTTATGAAGCCTTATCGGGGACAGAAAAGTGGCAATATGACCCTTGTGTATTATGAAGAAGCCTGGTCACGTATAGTCAGGTGGCATGCCATCATTCAACCTCAGCACAGCAAGCAAAATATTCCTTTAAAAATTTGGCTATAGTTTCTGAAGAAGAGAAATTCTGGAGACCACTATGAAGTTGAAGTAAGGCTTCCTATTGTATATGCAGCTTCCAGCCATTGTACACATTTGACCCCCAAATGACAAAATAAATGAAAGCTGCTCTTCAAAGTAATGCAATCAGTTCAAAAATATTGTGCTAATAAAGTTATAAATTCTAATTGAAAGATTTATGGCAATCCATTTAGTTGTTACTAGGTTATTTGTGACAGACAGATGCAGAGTAACCTGATTAGAGTCAGCATTGTGATGACTTGTAACTGCAGAGGGGAATAAAGCTTTAAACCATTGTCATAGCCCATTCTCTGAGATGCATTTGGAAGCTGATTTAAAAGAAAATATATGACCGTTAAATGTAGGTTTGCAGCTGCCTCAGATTGGCCTAAAGAAAGTGCTAAAATGACTGGCACATCTTTCTTTACCTAAGTTTTAATTTGTAACTCAATTTTGCAGATGGATTTAGCAGACATTCTATTGAAACGCTCTTTTCAAAATAAAATGAATTTTCCCCATTCATTTTATATTTAATATCTCATTAGGAAAAATAGTCTGAATTCAGTTAATAGCAGAAATGTTATTGAGGCATTTATTTTTTTGAATTTGATGAACAAACTTTATGAAAATGTTACCTATATCGACATAACCTTGGAAAAATGTAAAAGCAGTGCTTTTATTTACTTATAGCTGTGTAATTTTAATTGGAGGAGCTTAGCTTTATTGGAACCAAATAATAGTTTCATGAATGCTACAAAGAGAAGGAAGTTAGCTAGCTAGCTGTCATCTGGCACACATTTCTAGATTTAATGCTTAAAAAATGGACTTGGTTTCATATTTTCTTTAAGATATATATCCTTGTAGTGATACCCTTCACATCATTCTACAAGTGAGAATTAATTCAGTTTTGTATTTGATTTGTTTGACCTATTTATCATAAGCAGGATTAATTGGTGAAAGGATATAGTTTTGTATAATCAGGAATAAAATATATCGACTTTTTGAATAATGCTGCAGTGTTGTATTGCAAAGCAGTTCCTAGTCCTAACTTCGGTGCACTTGAGTGCTTTGGAACAATAAAGAAATAAAATGATCCAAGTTCAGGCTTATTGGCAAGTGCTGGTCTTAGCCTTTCTGATTAATACAGGTCTTTTCCTGTAATATGTCAATTTATATTATATTCAAAGTTATAATCAAAATAGATGTAGTAGTTACAGCTGTCAAAGGTGACTATTTTGACAGAACTGCTTTTGCATTGAGAGTTAAATGATTCTTATGGCTGTAACCTCATAGAAGAGTATGCTTTACTTGCTGGCATTCATTTAATAAACTCTTTCTCTAATGCTATTGGAGGAAATTCTAATTTACCAGAACATCTGAAAACAGAGGGTGAACTGTAAATCTGATCAATGAATGGATTATTAAATTCTGTATTTATGTAGAGTAGGGAGATTTCTTTGGCAAGTTGCAATACTGATTAATTTCCTGTTAGTATTGACTAGTAAGTGTATTAAAATAGTAAGAAATACCAAACAGGAAGAATTGTGAAGTGTGTGTCTGTATTGATATATTTTTGTAACTATGTGTATGTTTGTGTGTGGTACAAATGTATTTTTTATATTCCAGATTGTTAGTGTCATTTTAAGATTGTCTAGTCTTTTTTTCCAAGATAAGACTACTTTCTGTTGTTTATCACCTTACCAGGTTGTGATCACTTTGTTTGCAGAGGCCATGTTTGACTCTGCCTTCAGGATAACTTCTTGTGAGTGCTGTGATGGGGAAAGCAAAGGGAAGAAATGGGGTAGAAACTTTGCCCTTTTCTAAACATCAGCTTTCTATGAACCAAGATCCTCTGAATACCTCCTGCCAACGTCCTTTCTAAACTCTTGAAGGATTTTGGAACAGATTATGGTATCTAGATACTAGATACCAGAGACCTGTACATCAGAAACTTCCCTTTCACCTTGCCATCAAAATCCACTCAAGAAATCACTGTTTACAGGTGTGATTTACCAGATTTTGAGATCCTAAGCAGTTAGGTACCCTGAAGACTTCATCAGTGTTATGTGTGTTAAAGCCTGGGTGAACAAGATATTCCCAACAATAGTAACTTTTGTAACTTCTTTCTAATGGTGTTCATCTGAAGCTCAGGGGCATCTGGAATGGTTGAATAATTCCCAGACTGATGGATCAGTATGCAGAGAGCAGTTGAGGTGGTTGAAGGTGCATGATAAATGTAATTCATCACATGGATATTACTGCTAGAGTTCTTTCTAGAGAACTAGCATAAGCACGTTTTGGAAACTGGCACAACTTCTATTTTTAATCTGTAAGTCCTTATTTTTAAATATTTCTTTAATCATAAGTAGCAAAATCATTGTGATTAAAACTATCAGTACAGCTTTGTGTAAAATATTAGAATTGATTTGCTACTACCTAGGAATACTAATGTTAGCCCCAAACTATTGTGGTATGGGAGCAAAAGAAGACTCAGAGTTTGTCATTTCTTTTCGGTTACCTTTTCAACTTGAATATGACCCTTGCACAAAACTTCTAACTCCAAATAGACTATATGAAGAACTGTAATAATGAAATCTTATATTTTCCAAGGCTTCTCCACTTCGGAATTTGTAGTGAAGCGCAGATTTATGATAATACAGAATAAATACCTAGAGTCTTTAAAATTCTTTGGTCTTAGTATGTTAAGAAGGCAGTTGAAATAGTTTTAGATTAGTGAACAAGATCATTAGCTGATGTGTGTGGAACCTGTATCATTTACTTTGCTTAAATTTTGCCTGTATGCATGCATCTTGGATGGCCTGGCCTATTGTTGCTATTAAAAGATGTGGTGCAACTTCACTGCATCTGTAGCAGTCAAGGTGATCCTGAAAGGTGCTGGTGCACAACTTCCATTAATTCCAGTGATTCTTGCTTTGAAAGGTCCAACCAAGCATCTTTTCTATGCATATTTTTCCCCAGTTTAAACACACAAAACCCCTGGGTCCAGATTCCCTGTTAGGGTTGGTTAAATCTAATTCTGAATCTCATACTTAAAAGCCAGCAGTATACTCTAAATGCAGGATAACCTTGTGCTATCTTAACTGGAAAGAGAAACTCTGTTTTGCCAGTTCTCATCTTGAATGTGTTTATTTTCTATCTCTATCTTTACTTCCTTGCTTCCTAATCTCTAAAGTAGTGTAAAAACTCATGTTTGATTCACTGATATTGATGATTCTAAAATCTGGAAAACATTTCTTAAATGAAGAAAGATTTGTTGCAAACTGTATTTTGTGACAGTTTTAATTTGTAGTTGCAGTATGTCACAATCTAAGTCATTCCTTGTCAATCCATAAAGTGGCTGAGGTACTGCTGAACTGAAGATGGTTGTTCTGGAAAGTCTCAAATGTTTGTCTCAGGTACATGCCATTGCTGTGCTGTTTCAATCAAGAATCAAAAATGCTGCAATGGGCATACTGTGTTCGCATCCCTGTCTGTCAACACTCCAGGAACCTCTTCGGTACCCTTTTTCCTACTGGTTTCCCAGATCAAAGCATGACTTGCTTCCTAAGATTCTCATAAGACAGGCATTTAATAGCAACTCTGAGCCAGAAGACAAAAGGAAAGATAGTTCCAGAGCTCATTGCTAATTTCTCTCCCAGCATTATCAAATCAGTACAGCTCTCCAGCCAGGACTTATAACCCTTAATAAGTCACTCTATTCGATTAAGAGGAATTGATTTTCTTCTACTGTGGATCATAGTGATTATGACAAATATGGTATCTGCTGCTTACTCCCCTGTCTTTCCTGCTAGTGTCCATTTGTTTGCAGGGTCGGCAGGTAAACGAGCCAGAGAGATGACGCGGTGTCATTAACTGCATTTGGTGTCAGCACTCTGACAGCTGTGGAATTGAGTGGTTCCATAGATCAGAGCAGAAGCCAGTTGTGAGGGTCTCGCACAGCAATTACATACTTCTGACAACTCTACTGACAGCCTTAAATGCAGGAAATGACGGGACAGTAATTTGTAATTGCAACTAGGAGAGCAACTTGCAATCAGTGGTGGTGTGGTGGCAACATATGGGCCATAGTTTAGAGGTTAGCCAACATTAAAGCAGGTGGGAGAAAGGGAAAGGAAAGCTGTCAAGCTGCCATGTTTCAAAAGTAAAGCAATGTTGACCTTCTCTTCAATCAGAGGTTACCAGTGCGTTTCTTGACAAGGTTACCTATTGCTTGCTTTCCCTAAGCTTATTGGCAGTAGAAAATTTGATTGACTTGAATTAATTTAATTTTGGAGGAGGCGGGGTGGAGACAGAGAGGAGAATTAGGTAAATGTCAGTGCTGTTCAAGGTAGTTTTGGGAATGGTCACATAAAGGCACATAAATGTTTGTTTATACATGTTTAACTCTTTGGGTTATCATGAGCACAACCAAACAGCAAAACAAGACATTATATCTGTCTGGGAATTTTTCTTTCCCTGTCATGGTAATAGTAGCCTATGCCTGGACAGCTTTTCTTCTGGATGTCCTCAAGCTGTAGACAACATAGCAGGTGCAGGTGAACTTTGGGAAGAAGTGAGGCAGTCACATGGTTTAGCTCTTTCCTGTTTATTTTTATCTGTTAAAACTGCAGTAAAAATTATGTAAAAACATAGCAGACATCTTAATACTTTTTTTTTTTTTTCCAGAAGTATTGCCTAACCCATATCTGGGCATCTGCTTAAGAAGCTTTACTTTCAAAATTATTTAATTACCTTCTTGCTGAGCAAGGGAAACTAAATGATGATTTCAGTGTTGAATTATATAACCTGAGTAAATTAAGGCAAAGTTTTCAAAATCAATATGATCATGGTTTGACATCCTGCATAACCCAAGCCACAACTTCTGTAGTAGGATCGATAATTTTGGCTAGAAAGATATATGCTTTTGTTTTAGAGCCTGAATTTGTTCCATGTTATCCTGAATAAATATTGAATCCCTTATAGAGTTAAAAACATTTCAAGTGAGGGAAATCACATCCCCTCTAAGCTGTTTTAATATTGAGATGACTCAAAAGTAAAACTACCACTTCATGAATTTTTCGTTCTGTTCTGGTTGGACTTCAGTTCATGTTTCTTTTTAAATTTATACAAACTGAGTATTCTGCAGCAGAAAAAGATTTGGTGCCCACACTATGTGGTATTTCTGAGATGTCATATGTCTTTTAAATATTGCAGCTGTTTCATGCAGTTGACATTTACTTTCCCTCTGTAGCTGTGTGGAATGGTGGTAAAATGGGATTCAAATCACCAGGTACTATCTTGGACTGTTTAAGTACAGCTTTCAGGCACTGATTAGATGGCAGTCTGATGGTTTTGGAGTGCCTGAGACATATAGCCTTTGGATCCAGAGATAGTTTTGAGGTAAGCAAGATAGATTACAAATTTTCAGGTTTCAGAATATTTTGAGAAACTTGCTTCATTAACAGCCCCCCCCCCCCAAAAAAAAAAAAAAAAAAATCCAGTTACTTCCATTTCAATAACTTATTCCCTTCATTAGCTTTATTTGGAAGTAGAATTTTCCTAGACCCAACTTCCAACCATCAAATACTGAAATCCTATAGTGGGAATGTCACCCTAAGGAAAAAGCCTTGAAAAATTGCAACTTGCATAAATATTTACTATCTATGCCTTCTCTTAGATAGGTCTAGCAACTTGAATTTTGAAGTATCACATTTTAAATTGTGATTTTCAAACTTCAAATTATTCTTATGTCCCATTTGTGAAAACTGTTGAGTTTTTTAGCGTACTTTAAAAGTGTGGACAGTAATATTGGGAAAAATATCACAGCAATAGCCTAATCATTGGCAGTTACACACTGGGTAAACATCTTTGCTACTATTCTCTTACACCAAGAGATCGTTTTTGTAATTTTTAGCTGCATTGTTAGATCAGAAGTTTGTGTTCCCTTGGTTATTCCCCTTTTCCTCTAGGATATAATCTTCCATTCTGTCATTGTGGGGTTTTTTGTTTGTTTTGAAATATGATCTTACCATAAATCTTGAACTGTGCCCAGTGTACCAAGCAATGCTTATTTGTATAGATTGCTTACCACTTCATTATCCAGTAATGTGTGTTGTCTGAGAATTGGATTAGTAATGACCTTACATTTTCTTCTCGATTACTGACAGATATTGAATTGTTTTGAGGGTGTGAACTAATGCCAGCATGACTCCACTAGGAACTTGCTTTTTCATCGGTGATTCCCTAGTGATATCTCTTTTTCTGGATTTATCAATTACCAGTTTCAAATCCACTTAGTGTGTGCCAGGTTTAATTTGTATAGTGCTAATTTTCTATTGCAAATATCATGTGATCAGATGCTTCACTGCCTATATAACCTCTTTTCTATGAAAAATCTGTTGATCAAAATATAGTGAGACATGATATAGTCATCAGCCTCCTTCTGAACAGCAGGTTCAAAGCTTTTATTCTGGATTATTGGACCATTTGATTTCTTTTCTTTTTTTTTTTTTTTTAAAGCACTCTTGGCTGTGTAGCGCAACTTTTGGCTTGAAGGGTGCTTCCTGTTGGTATTGCTTTTGAGTGCGCAGTGCTGCTCATGCTGTGAGAGAAGCAAGACAGTCTGCTGAAGTATACCAGTGCTGTTTACATTATGAGGCTGGCTTAAATGCATATAAAACCTGGTTATTGTGGACCAGAAAGTGGAATAATTAGCTATGAGAATAAGATGTTTCCTTATTTAAAAAAGGAAAGAAAATCTTCAGCAGCTTTCTTTCCTATAGTTTTATCTGATTGTATTTGTTATTTTAGTAGCAATAGTTGCTGGAAATAAAGTTTAGATATTTAAATTACTATTTTGACCCTAAAATTATCTACTTAAATAAAACCTTCTTATGGACAGCTCCTTTCTCTTTAAAGCTTATAAAATATTCTTGTTCACATTCTCTGTGCTTTGTTTTTGCTCAGGCAACCTGGAGATCTTGGAATGTAGTTAGGGCCCTGGAGAACTCAAGGTTACAGTCATATAGAGGGGGGTCTTGTTCTGTCCTAGGCTGACTCTATCTCTCTGAACAGTACATACAGAATACAGAATGTCCATGGGCCAAACTATTTTCCATCTAGCAAATCTGCCAATGGCGGTGTATGACCTCAGTTGTCACCTACTTTACGTATTGCAGTCTTCATGCTTAGTATATTGCTCTTTTCTCATCATCACTTGAATCTTAAAGTTTTCTGATATAAAGAGAATTAGCATATGTTTTACTTGCTAGAATTTCTGAAATAATGGATGGTTAAGAGCACTTGATAGTATAGAGCTGATTGCATTACCAATACCTTACCTAAATAAACACTTCTTTCTGCAAATGTTAGCTAAAACGTAAGCCTCATCTCAGAGTGAAAATTCCAATATGTTTTGGTAGAAACAGTTGCTCTCTTAATACTTAGTGCTGGTTTTATATTTTAGGTTCTTGTAGAGTCTAATAGTTCACTGATAATGTTTCCCCATTGTTCAGAAATCCAGTAGGCAACTAGAATGAGTATAAACAGTTAACATTCCTCCCCCTCCCATTGGAATTTCCACTAGGAGGACAATAGTGTCTGTAAGCATCACAGAAAACAGCTAGGAGGAGGCACTGATATTGCTTTTAGAGAAAGAATGCCCTAATCACCTAGAGCCCCGGGGTATGCTAAAGAAGAGTGAATGCCTCCATTTTTGTATACATGCAAAAATTTTTTTTGTAGAAAGTTGTATTTATGTCGGAGAACTATTTCACGCATATGAATGCTAAAATGCTAATCAGTATAAGATTACAAAAAGCAGTAGCTCTAGCACATCCTTTTTTATTTTTTCTTGAGTCCAATGTGCATCAAGGTTGAGAATTTCTTTGTTACTTGATGGTCCTAAGCAAAACACTACGGTTGAGTTACAAGCCCTTGAACAATGAGTTCAGAGTGGTAATGCACTCTTCAGTCTAATGTGAAAAATGCTGTTATTAAAATAAGTCATGTGCTTAACAGAATAACAAAGGAGTTGAAGGAATTGTTGAAGAACATAAGTAGGTGGTGGAAATCAACAAAGATCCTTTCGGACTTTGCTGTGTTTGCTGGCTGCTTTCTATGAGCTCACCTGATACTGTAAGTCAAACGTAGAAATCTCAGTGGACATTTGATGATTGTTCATGATACTACATCATTAGAATTTTGAATAGAAACAGTTAAGGATATAATTAATTAGTTTATGTTAGTAAAGTGCTCTGTAAATACTAGCTATTATAAAATAAATTGACAGTATAGTCTGGAAAAATGGTACAAGCATCCTCATTACTGTAAATCATTACGTTTGCTAACAGTGTTCTGCTTATTATTAAGGAGAATTTATAACTGATGAAGGGTTCAAGAGTGACCTGGAGCCTTGAGTCCTCAATTTATCATAGGAGCAGGACATTGCTGACAGGAAAAAAAATAACTGCTAAGGTGCTTCCAGTGCACCCTAACCTTGACCTGAAGGAGACATCTCTGGGTGTGATCAGGTAATTCTTGCTCCATGCCCTGTAATTCATGACCTTTCTGTTACGATTACCACTAAGGATATCAGTTACTCTCTGATGAAAGTTGGACTTTATTAGTATTACCTATAATCTATATTATACTAAAAGCGTAGATAAATGGCTTCCCAACATTGTAAACAATGTAAAGGTATAACAAAAAGACCATCCCTGCCCAAGAGAACTTACATTTGAACTCTTGTGCTGTGAACACTGACACTTTTACAGATGACTGTCAATCAGACTTCCTTATGAGGCACTCAGGTTGTGGGTTGAATTGTTTGTTCATAACACTTGGGTGCTATGTTTAGTGTGGTTTTTATGAAATCTTTTCATCTTTTTAAAGCAGGTTTTACTCATATTTCAGTTTAAATTGTTACTGCACAGCAAGTCACTAATATAATGTAAATAAAAAAATTTGTAGCTGATAGTCTTCATGCGCAACCACAGGGCAAAGCTTTCTTAGGCATTCCTCTTGCTCTGGTGGGCTTAAAAGTTTTTGCAGTTTCCTTACTTCATCATAAAGTTTGACAACAGCAGCAGCAGCCTTTCTCAAATCACATTTCTTTGCCTTTTTTTTTTTTAGATTTATGAACGAAGGTCAATTGCTTTCCAATCAAGGCAGACTGTGACAGCCTCTTATGTGAGTGAATAAAGTTACGGTTGATGTACTTGTCAACATTTAAAAAAAGAAAACTAAATATCCAGAGTACATCTTTACTTCCTCATAACTATATGAAAGTCCAAACCAAACAGAAAACAACTGGAAAGGGATGAGTGGTTCAAATACATTGCCTTTGTCAGCAACATATATATTATGTTGTGAAATATTTCCCAGTTTAAGTTCCTGGAATTAACCACAATATCCAGGCTATTAAACATGTACTTTCAGTACATTTTGCATTCTAGAAGAGTGCAAATGCCCCAGTTGAAACAAGTCCTTGTAGAGGTCTTTGAATGCTGTTAAATAAAATGCATACCTAATTGTCATGGTTTTGGCTGGGATGGAGTTGACTTCCTTACTAACGGCTGGTATAATGCTATTTTTGGGTTTAGGATGGGAATAGTGTTGATAGTGCACTGATGTTTTTGGTTGTTACTAAGCAGGCAAGGCCTTTTCTGCTCCTCATCCAACCTCATAAGTGAGTAGGCTGGGTTTGCAAAAAACATTGGGAGGAGTCACAGCTGGGACAGCTGACCCCAACTGACCAAAGGAATATTCCGTGCCATATAATGTCATGCTTGGTATATAAAGCTGGGGGAAGAAGGAGGAAGGTGGTGGATATTCAGTTACGGCATTTTGTCTTCCCAAGTAACCATTAAGCGTGATGGAGCCCTGCTTTCCTGGAGGTGGCTGAACACCTGCCCACTGATGTGAAGCGGTGAATGAATTCTGTGCTTTGTTTTGCTTGTGTGCACAGCTTTTGCTTTACTCATTAAACTGTCTTTATCTCAACCGATGAGTTTTCCTTATTTTTCTAATTCTTCTCTCCATCCCACTGGGCAGGGGGAGAAGTAAGGGAGTGTCTGTGTGGTCCTAGTTGCCAGCTGGGGTTAAACCTTGACACTAATTCAGAACCTAGTTCTGATTTAAAAAAAAAATAAAAAAATAGAAAAAATATGGAAGACATAAGAAAAATCACTAAATACAGTCTTCTGCTTCTTAGTTTTCAATGTAAATCAAAAGTAAGCACCATTGTGGTGTTGCTGCATAAATATAATATTATCAGACCTCAAAACATGCAGTATTTATTATTAGAAAAGGTAAGAGGCTAGGGTTTCATGTAGAAGTGTGCTGGTGTGCTGTTAAATACCATGTATACTTTTCTTTACAAGGTACTAAGATCCAGCTTAAGCTAGCAATAAGTCCCCATAGGAGAATATATTCAGGTCTCTGTTATGTGATGGACCATAGTGCAAAATTATGCATGTTGTCTACCAAATGGGCTTGCTCAATAACTGTAGGCAATATACTTTCTGTTGTGAATAAATAGGATTAATTAGGGCAGGTGTGAAGAGTCAGTTATGGCTGTTACTAATTTTGGAATACAATGGATGTTGTCATATTGGAAAAGCAGTTTGTCTGGACTAAGTCTGTCAGTGTATCTCCAACTTCTCTTTGGAGGCTTATCTCCAGAGTCACTAGGTTACATACCTACTTTGCTTTCTTTGATATGTTGATTATGAGCATCTGGAATCCTGAATAATTGCACAGTAATTTAGGAAAAAAACCCCCGAATCAGATGAAAGAAGGATAAACTGATGGGTGGGAAAAAGAGAAAAAGCCAAAGTGATTGTAAACTTAAGTTTTCACTTATGATTAGATATCGAAGCTCTAATACAAATATTCTGGAAGGGGGTAAAGCAGTAAGACTGCATTGCTTTGTGGAGACTTGAGACTTAGCTTCATATTCCTCTTCCCCTACTCGGACCCCTCCCAGATGTTGACCAATGAAGCTGGCAGTGTAGTGGGAGAAAGAGTGAAGGGTTCTTACAGGAATTCTTAAACATACTCAGTTCTTTATCTGCATATCCTCTTGAGAGCACTGCTTTGTGATCCTGTATCTAAAAGAGTATAGTCCCCGTACACAACTGTTGAGGGACTTAAAATGCTTGGGTTTTCCAGGTGATTATTTTATAAGTGGAGGCTTTAGTAACAAAGATGTCCATTCCAAATCTGGAATGGCACAACACTGAAAATGCACTTTGTCAAAATAGGAAAAGAATGAAATCTTGGAAGCACAAGCAATGTAAAAATGTGGTCTTTATTTAATGCATTTCAGTCTTAATGTTTCTGGACTGTATTTACTAAATCATTACCCTTTCAACTGGATCATACACTACAGTATTTCTCAAGTTATCAGCAACATATGGAAAAACCTCTTTTACAAAGATCAGTATTAGAAATGTATGCATGTGTGTATAGGTTGTATTTATGGATTGATGTACCTGAATCAGAAGACTGAAAGCAAATTCCTCTTTCAAGGTCTCAGCGTGATTAAATTAATTGATAAAAGACTACATGTGTCATTCTTAATAAGTTTCAAAGACACTGAAATAGAAGAAAAGGCTGTAGATGTTGGTGTATTAATGATAGCAAACCTCACCAATCATCTTGAAAATACTCGTTTGGAGACTTAAGGAAAAGGAGCAGGGAAGCCTCTGTTTGTGGAAATGTATACAATATCAGATTTTGTATAGAATACAAAGTGGTATTGGATTTGATGGTCTTTGATTTCCATCATTCCTGGAATTATAAATAACCCATTCAGTCATTCACCTGCTGTAGTATATGGATAAATACAGTTGAAACCTTGCCTGGCAATACGCAGGTATTTTTTGACACTTTTTTCCATGTGAGTTATTCATTATGGTAATGTTACTTTGAGATGTGCAGTTTCGGGATTTATGACCCATTCTTGATAAGCGTGAATCCAGCCTGCATGTGCATCTTTGATAAGGTTCTAATTGGATAGCAGTGACCTTTCTGAATGTAATTCTAGGAGGAAGATTAAAAAGCAGTCCAGAAAGTGACAGGTTTGGGGCAATAACATATGAATTCAGTTCCTCTGGCAGGCATGAGATGTAAGCCATGATAAATTAGAGACAGGCCAAGCAGGCTTGCTGAATGATTGCTCATTTCTGCTGCATCTTTGGGTAAAATCCCATGAGTAGTGCCAATGGCGCCATACTTTCCCTGTACTCCAAATTCCGTGTTTACTGATTATACATGCTACAAAACCATACAGCTAGTAGAGTTTCAGAAGACACTGAGGAGAGCCTGCTGAGCATTACATATCTGAATGATACTGTCCCTTTGTGTGCTAGGGGAGTCATATATTTGTTGTCCCCATTCAACTCCTTGGTAAAAGTCTGCTTCTGCTTGCTGCTTCTGCTAGCTTTCTACTCTAATTACTTTTAAAGAAGTGATCAGCTTCATCCAGTGTCTGATTAAATAGCTTACAAATTGAAACTAAAATTAGTCACCTTGACTCCTCATGCATCCTTTTTTTTTTTTTTTCCTCCTCTGAAAATAAGACAGCTATGAAGTTGAGTTACAGAACTTGCTCCACATGCATGCTTAGAGGTCTAAGGTAATGTAGGAATGCACTAGAAACTAAAACTTAAAAAAAAAAAAAAAAAAAAGTTGTAAATTTATACCAAAAGTTCACTTCAATAAAAATTTGATAGTTTGGTTAACTTGGCAATTATCCAGAAGTCACCAGATGCTTTCTGTATTGGAAGACGCCTTTTATTTCTGGGTGAAACTTGGGGTGTATTTTAGATGTCTTTTTATATCTGCATTGTTATTTCTACATAATATTTGTGGAGAAAACTTGACAATTTAAGGCAGTGGAAGAAAGCAAAAAAAGCTGTATATCAAGTTCTATGTTAATTTTTCAGGTTTTATACATACACAGCTTAAGGGCTGTTTTTTACTATTGTTCTTAATACCAAGTCTTGCCTTGTGACAAAAACATTAAGAGTTTGAAGTCACTTTTTACCTTATGAGAAATGCTTGCTCTGCTGTATGAAATCTGAGATCACCAAACTGAAAGGAAAAATATTTGTCACTGCAGTAAAGCTAACTATGAATAACTTGTTTTTAAAGCTTTGTAAGCCATCGCTATTCAGCCTCCAAACTGCAGACCGGAGAATTCGAATGGACGTTAGCTTTAGGTTTTGAAGTAAAACGGAGGTGAAGGGAGAAAAGTTATGAGTGTAATTAGGGTTCCAGGTAACTATCTGAGTACCATAGAGGTTACTGGAGTTGTAAACAGGGATTTGTAGTTTTATTTAAGTTTATAAATTTAACCATATAGGAAAAAACCCCTGATTTTGTGGTTTGATGCTTAATCTTATAACAAACATTTAAATCAGATCCCCTGGTACTAGTGATATTTGTGAGAGGGATGTAATTATTTATTAATGCCTTGGCTTATTGGAGCATGCTGATAAAAATGAGGTGTTGTTACTTCCCTGATAGTTTGTTTTGTTTTTCCTTAATCTGTCTTGAAACATTTAGAAAATGGGTCATGGCAAGAAACTGTCAGAGGTTACAGGCATAGTTGTCATTTAAATCTTAATAGTCTGCCTAATGAAGGTACTTAAAAGCAGATAGAAATGAAATATTCTTTGCTCTAATAATTTGAAAACTGAAATTCAGCAGAAGAGTTTTTAAAGTGAAAGGCCACATTTTGGTTAATATACTAGAACTGTTTTAGAGAAAGATTCAAAAGGGGAGGAGGTGCCACTGTTTATGTACCTTGCCAGAACAGATGTCCATGAATCAGTCAGAATTTGACTGCATGCACTTTGGAATTCAACAGAAAGAGAGAGGCAAACTGTGCATGTGAGAGACAGAGGGCTAAAAATGTTCCTAGAATCAGCAGCAACCCCACTGGGCATGCGTTTTAATAGTGTTTCCATGCTGTTTCAGGCCATATGGCAGGTAATTTAGGGGTCATGTTACAGGTGAGACAAGAATTGTTCAACATGTGAAGAAGCGTTATGTCTTCTAAAGGCAGAATTGTCAAATACGGTTGCTTAAAGTTAAATAAGGTTCAGCACTTAAATATCAAGATCTTATCTACTCGATTTTCAAAAATTCTTTGCTGCTGCTAAATTCACTGTCCAGTTCTGAGCATGGAGCAATCTGCGTACTTCTGTGTCATGATAGGTACCAAACATTTGGGTTTTTTGTGTTATGTGAGGTACACATGTTTATTTTGTATTTCAAAGTTTTGAATATTTTAATTAAGTAGTCCTGGATTTTACAGTTTCTGAGAATGGACAGTTTGAACTAATTGGGTACAGTAGTCAAGGAATGCCCTTCTCTACCTAGGTAGTTCAACTCTTTATCTGTACTGTTCTTAAGCCAGTATTTTCAAATATAACTGGAATATGTGGTATAAAATCATGTAAGGTTTGGTAACTGTTTCATAGTCAGAGCAATGAGTTAAAAGTGGTTGTTACTTCTTGAAGAAAAAAACCCGAAGATTAAAAACAAGTAGATGTGCAAAAAAAGGTAGTACTTCTTGCTGTTGTAAATTGATGCTGTTTCATCGAAGCTGGTGAGCTGGATGCAGTTTCTGTAGTGACTTTAGTTCAGGCATTTCAGCTCATTTTCCTTGTTATCATACCATACCAATTTGTTTGTTTTGGGTGGTTGTGGTTTTTGTTTTTTTTTTTTTTAATCTGAATGAAATTGCCATTTTCCTACATAACAACTCTGAAAGTGGGCATGTTCTTTGAGATGGAGATAATGCTGGCTCACTGACCAGCTTCTAAACATAATCGAGACTTCTGAGACAGCAGAACCTTGAGTGCTTGTTGAAGTGCTTTGAAATGTTTTAATTCCGAGTCTAGTAGGATGAGAAAAAGCAAAAAGCAAAAAAACCCTAAACTTCTAAAAAGGAGTAACAGCATGTGGTGATAAGGTAAGATTGTAGTTGAAATCTCTTTCTGATGGAAGAGTCTATTTATACGCTTTGTTACTGGAGGATCTTATTTTATATGGGGAAACTCATAATACAGAACTATTTGTTTTATTACAAAGTTTTCACAGTTAATCATCTCTTCACAAGCAGACAACAAGGCTTGTGGGTAAATACGTCCTGATTTGCATTAACAATTTTCCTGATAAGAAACAGAGTCCGTGTTCCAGATGCTTGTTGGTTTTCTAGCCCCAGTGCTTTAATGTTCTGTGTGGAAAGGCAGCGTTTGTTCCCCCATAGGCAAACTCCCATGCTGCTGTTCTGTAGAGAGCCAGGAAAATCAAAGAGCCACCTACTGACCCTAGCTATTGTCTGGCCTTGTCGCCTTCTATCAGTAGCATGCCGCAATCAGCAAGCTACATGTGTACCTCGTGCTTGCTTGGGGTTTGGCAGACCCTGTCCCTTGCACCTGTTTGCTTATGCATGAGCTGTGCATGTTTGAATCCAAATAGCTGATGGAGAAGGAAGGCGAAGGGGGAGGGAGTGAGGGAGGGAAGTCGCTGTCAGGCGCTTTTCATTAGGCTGCTTGGAGGAGCCAAGGCACAATGATGCTGTGGAACCAAAGGAAGCATTGGCAGAGTCCACCAATGTCCTATAAAACTGGCTACCTTAATAGATGTGGACAGTTGATCATGGTACGTTAGTAAATAGACTGTCTGAGGAAAGACATCTGATTTTTCTACTTATTTTAATTCTCAGCTTTGATCTCTGATGAGAAAAATTGCATAATTTGTGGATAATGTGAGAATCTGTACTTTTCTTGAACAGCACCTTACTTTGTTATAAGAGCTGATAAAAGGTGCTATTCAGCATGAGTAAGGATGACAGAACCTAGCCTGTTATCTGCTAACGAATCTAATCTATCCAGTCTGCTGGGTCTTGCTGGCGTATGTTTACAATTGTTACAGAGGAAGGTCCTCTTGATTTTTTCACTGCTGTGAGTAGTTCACATTTAACCTTTTTCACCAAATGCTTTTTAGTTGTTTTTTTTGTCAGGTATTTCTCATACAGAATCTCCTATATGAGTATGTGGGAGCACAAGCACAAGAAAACAGATTCCATGGTCTACTGTATATTTCTTGTCTCTTCAGTATTTTGAGAAAAGTACAGGAAAAGCTTGTTCCAGTTCAACTCAGTAAAAGTGGGTGGAGGGCCATGTTCTTGCTTTCTCATTTGCACCTGCCCAGAGTGTTCCCAGACTGTGTTCCTCTAAGCACAGAAATCAAATACATTCTCTCAGGTCCAGCCTTTTTGGTGTTTCTTCCATGCATTTCTTTCCTTCTTGCTTCAGGTTGTGCTTTAAAAATCATGCTTTGCCTCAAAACACTGTATATAAATAAGGTTTAATTTGGCTGCTGTTAATTATGATACAGCTTTCTTGAGGTTGGCGTGATTCTCTGCAAGTGATAGGAACATAATCTCCATTTTAGAGTTAAATAAGTGCTGTGGAATAAGGCTTTTTAATAACTAGATATTAGCTATATTAGCTAATGCATAGTCTTGTACAGTGGACATGTCAAGTAATCTTTGCCATAATTCAGAAAATGCCTGAATAATTTTGTTTCCGAGATCATGCGTTTCCTGTGGCTTTGTTAATGCCAACTGAACTTAAATTCCTAAAACGAGGGAGATAGACATCTAAATAGCATTGAAAACATAGGCTCTATGGGACTGTTGCCTTTGAAAGTGGGTTTTGGGATTCAAGGATACTTTTGCAATGTTGCTCTTACTCAAAGGACCCATGGATACATAGAGCTACAGAAAAATAGGTGAAATGAAAGTTGTCAAATTCCTTGAATTTAGAGCTACTATAAATCGTACTTGCCTTGTCAATGGAATTTTCTACCAAATATATATCTAATTGCAAGCGTTATACTGATCAGTCCTTTCTCCTTCCCTCTGCTTTTTTTTAAGTGCTTTCTTTATATCTTGATGAGAACCAACACAAATTTAAGATCACAGAAAGATTTATGTTCCTATGAAATAGGAATGTTTGCTTCTTTTGTATGGAGAAGGGTCTTAAATGTGACTTCCAAAATGAACTCCTGTTCATAAATTCATATTGTTACTTCAAGTATTCCTGTAAAACCGTTTCATAAGCTGTTTTTCATGCTATAAAATGTAATTTCAGTATCTACTTTAGCATATTAAAGTGGATTGTATTTTATATAATTCATTATTGCATCAGAGAAGTTCCTGAGCTTTCTTTCTAGTGAGAATTGAGCCAGTGCTTCTAACAATCTTCTTCCAGTGTGTTTCACCACTAGTCTTTTGTCCCATACAGCTGTTATCTGACAAAAGGGGAAATAAATAGAAGGAACAGGATGCATTCCTGTGGTCTATTTTGCACATTCAGCTATGGTAGAAAAAACATTGTCAGTCCTGTAGTAAGTAGAGTAGCATTTGCAATTGAATATGTATAATGAATTCCGGGAAGACTCCACCTCTTACTTGTGTTGCCCAACAAAGTCTTAGAGCTGTTTTCTTTCTGTATCCCACACAGTCTGAACAAATGAACACTTTCGAACTTTGCATACAGAGTTTCAGTGCTTGGGCAGAAGGTAGTACATCTGCAGGCCCTTGCATGACTAATTTCATGTCAGCAACAGATTTTACTGCCATTTAAATAAGCATTTATAATAATAGCTGTTAGGTTGCCAGATGGTTATACTGGTAAGTCTTAAGGCCTGTAAGCTTAAAAATATTTAGATTTTTTTATGTGCCTGTCTTCCTTGAGCACAAACACATTTAGATTTATTTTTTTTCAATCAGTATTTACCACAAATTTTTATGGTTCCTCATGCTAACCCATTTACTGTAATAGAGTTGTCTTTCAGTAGATTTTTTTTTTTTCTTTTAATGACTATTTTGATCAGATTGACTGTATACTTAAGGAGTAGCAGTACAGTAACTCAACTCAAAGGCATGGGTATGGAACTCCCTTTGAATTCAATGGTAATAATGGGAATTTATCCATATTGTTACCCCTTCCCAGTGGAACTACTACATACAAAACCAGTTACTTCCCTTTTGGGAGTTCATGCAGCATTTAAATCCTGTCAGGTTTAAAATCTCCAGAGCTAACTTTTGCCATTTTTGCAACCTTTATGAATTTACACAATATACCTCAGAGAGCCATGTGTTTGTCCTCTGTGGCACCTTTACCGGTGCTGCACAGACTGTGGGAGCTGATGCAGATGGTTTATCTATGAAGATACTCATGAGTCTCCACCAGTCTGAACAGAGTTTAAGTTCAGGAAGCTTCAGAATTGGAAAAGAATCGCTGTATCCCTGTCCTATCTGTTCCTCTACTTTAAGGGTACGATTCCAAAGGATATTGCAGTTATAGATTCAGAGACAAAATCAGACTTCATGTGATCAAGATAGTGTAATACTGTATGGGTTGATTTTAAAACATTCTTCCACGTGTGGGTTTTTTTTTTCTGTTTTAAAATCAAATCCACTCATTTAGATAGATTTGTTTGTTTGTTTTGTTTATGTTTTAATTTTTTTTTAGCCAGGATACTTTAAGCCCACTGAACCAATTTATGTAAGTTTAAATCTTTTTCCATTTTTCATATAATGAAATGTAAATAACCTTATCTTCTAAAGCTTGACTGATACTTAACATTCAGCTATGTGTCTAGCCATCAAGAAGTATTGCTTAGATACACAGGAGGTACATCTTGTTACTCTTGCTTGGGAGCAAGAGCAACTCTTCTGTGGTGTATAGAGTACATTAGGACTTCAGCTTCTATGTTCTGGCATTTTTAGGCTTGGGGGTTTTTTTGTGGTTGCTTTAATATATAACTAAAGTACAGGGTATATATTCCCACAGGTCACTCTTGTTTTATACATCTTTCAATAGACTTGGGTCATTTACGACTACTACTCAGCTTTTAACATCCATCCCATCCAATTCACAGCTTGAACTTCCTCACCTACCAGTATATGTGCTTGCTGCCTAAACAGCAAACTGTTGAAGGAGTGCTTTAAGAAAGGAGAGATTATTGGCTTGGTTACATTCAGCTTTGTCACAGACATGAGCTGTATAAAATATTTTGGTGACAGAATCCTTCATTTCTAGTTTATTTGTTCCCTTCTCTTGTTGTTTCAACTGTCAATTAGTGTTCTTTTTCCTCTTTTTTTTTTTTTACATTCTGCATATTTTGTTTTTAGCTTAATCACATCTAACTATGGTTATAGATAATTTGTGGAATAACAGGGAACCACATAAAAAGCAGGAAAGCAAGGGGAAAATGCTTTCCCAGGAAAATGTTGAAATTGGATAATTCCTTTTCTCTCTCTCATCTGTCTGCTTTTTTTTTTCCTCCCTCCTTCAACTGGATGTATAATTACCTCATTGTTTCAGTAATGTGAAACAAAAATTAGATGCAAGAGAAAAATCTAAATAGAAGGACTCTAAATGCTTTTTCAAAATGAAGAATTTAACTAAACCACTCTAAAGTCCCCTGCTGGGCTCAGGCAAGCTGAAATTAATTCAAGAAGGCAGATAAAAATTTTAACCAGCCCGAGTGGAGATGACGGATGTGACAGCTCTCAGTTAAAATGTCTTTTAGTGGCAAATGCATGCATATTAGTCAAGTGATGTGACATAACTGTCCTGGGTGAAAGAAGATGAACCAATGACCATTTACATTGAGAACAAAAGAAAATTTAGAAGATTACAATATAGAAAAGAAGAAAAAATATGTTAACATCCTCTTCCTATATGTAAACCTGTACCTAGGTGTGTGTATATATACACACATGTGTGTATGAAAGAGGTAGCTTTAAAAGATCTTGTGGGTGATGGGAAGTAATTTATGGTGAAGATTTTTGAGTTTTCTTTTTAGAGAAGAATTCAAAAACAACTGTAGACTTGTTTGAATGGGATCCATGCAAACTATTTTTTCCTTTTTTTGTGTGCATAATTGACAAAAAAATGAGGTGTGTGTTATTAATGTATACACACTGCATTTTAGAAGTTTTTCTCTTTTCACATTTGCTTTTGGTTCCTTCAGTATGTTCTCAGGTTGAGCAGATGTACAGATCTAATGCGAGTGGAATTTAATCAAGGATCATCCAAGGATAGAGTCCATTGTGAAACACTACAACATAAATAAATAACAACAGGAATGGACCTTTATAAAAAGAAATTACCTGCGAAGAAAATACTTTGAGAAATTGTGGTCAGTTTACCACATAAATTTTTTTTAAAAGTTATGCTTTAGGAACATATGCTACCAAGTCACAGTAGCTCCCAGTTAGAGCTACCCAGGTAATTGAATTTCGGTATTATTCTCATTTTTTCCCACTGTAATCAAATTGTATTATCATAATTTTGTTATTCAGATGCATCTCTTGCTGTGTACCTCAATAACATTCAAGGCTGCATCTGGAACTTAGTATTCTTAAATGCTGTAGGTAGGCAGGAGTAAGGGTACTGGAATATCTTTCTAATAACACTTGGTTGCAAAATAAGATGTACTCCCAACCGCTGTTATAGAGGGAATTCTACCAAAGGTTAATGGTTGAAATCTCAAAACTAATTGGGCATTTGGGATGGCTACTTTTGGTATCTTTCTATGTGAGAATGTGCATAAATTAATTGTCAACATCTTAATCTTAATATGCAGTCTAAAAAAGGTTTCTTTTGTTTCCAGTTGTGAGATTTTTATATATGTCCTTGTGCAGCATGCTCCATTATAGTATTTCACTTAAAAGAAGCAGTATTCATTAAAAGAGTTTCAACTATCGAACAAAGTACTCTAAAACAGGGTCAGAGGGGTAGCGACTGTAAAACGCTGACCTGTTCAGAAATAAACTGCAATTCAGCAAGCCTATGGCAAGCTACTCATTAACATTTTAACAAGGGTAGCTAATAGCACAACAACCTTATTACAGCAATGTGTCTGTATATGTTTGCTCTGCAGATTTTTTTTTATACCTTTTCTTTGTGGTTTCTTTGAAAATAACGTTTATCATATTTAAAAAGTTGACCTGAGCTATTATAAGCAATTTCCTGGAAAGACTTAGTCAAAAGAGGAACAATTGCTTCATTTTTTTTAAGTAGAAACAATCAAACATGTAATGGGTTGTTATTTTTTCTTTATTCTGTTATCCAGTGCAGGCATGTACCTTGAGAAGATCAGAGTGTAAATCAACTCCTTTTCTAAACCTACAAATTTTCAGCTTTTCTCATTGTCTTCATGAAGGTCTGTCTTGTCACAATTTGGCTAGATACTGGTTTGCAAATGGACATAACTTCAGTTCCCTGCTCTGTCAGCTATCCCCCTGACCTTGAGCAAGGCTTCTGTAGCCTTTTTATGCTTCAATAACCAATCAGTAAGATGAAGACATTAACTTTTCCCAGCATGGATGCTAAATATTAACTGGTTTTTTGAGTTATAATGTGAACACTGTTAATGTACACCTTTATGGACAGTATACAGCCTTTTTGGCGAAAGAGACCGAGGTAATTTCTATAGGCTTGTGCCTGAGAGCTCAGAGTTTTCTGTTGTGTATCCGGAGATGACTGAGGTCTGGAAGCCAGGAAAGAGTCTGCAAGAATCTCACAGCTTCATGTTTCCATCTCATTCAGTAAACTAAATAGTGAAGAAAGAATATAAAATAAAATACATGATGTAAATCACACCAGAATAAACCCCGTATGTATAAAATATCTCTACTTTAGAGTTTGCTTCATTAAGTAAAGTCACTCTTATTTATCATGCTTATCATGTTACCTACCAGAATATTGTCTGCCTGTCTTGCTAGGGAATATATTTGTATTTCAGGAGAAAAGATGTTGCCCGCAGAGGAGGTACCTGTTTGCCTGGCTTTCCAAATTACGTCTAGTTGAGGAGTATCTAGTTTATTTCTCTGTCCCCAGCATAGGATTATTTCAAACACCCCAGCACAGGGTTATTTCAAACATTAAAAATTATTTTATATGTTTATTTAGTATATTTAAAATGCAAATGACACTTTCAAGTAAGTTAGTCTTTATCAAGAGTAAAAATACAATTTTAAGAGCTTTAAGGCATACATACCTGTTGAAGACAGCAGTGCTGCCTCAACTGTTACATGCACTTCTACTTGGTGGATTCTACCTCCAAAAAAAAATTCAACAGATGCTGCCAGGGTATCTTCTATAAATAAATAATAAGAGAAAAAAGTAGACCAAAAAAAAGAGAGACACAACTATTCTAAAAAGGAATACAGGATGCTTGTCATGACTAGTGGCTTCAGGAAGGCTGAGTTTTTTACTGGAATATAGTGAAACTGCTGGTTAGCAACAGGTGACTTTCCTTTGGATGCTGAATCTTTTCCACTTGTTTTTGTGGGACTCATAGTTCAGGCTGACTGGCCTGTAATGTGCTTGTCGGAGACAATGAACTTGTGTATCCAGAGATAGTGAAAATCAGTAACGCTGGCAGTCATACTGAGAACGGGAACTTCACTACAAGCAATAGTTTGAAGCCTATTGTGTAAATGTCTTTCATGGTTTTTACTGTTATTTCTAGTTTGTCTCAGTGTCAGTTGCTTGTTGGTGAGTTACAATGAGGTTCTTTTTCTCTTAACATTACCAATGTCATGCCATAGGGTTTGAATACATAATGTTTATACAAACGAGAGGTCTGGTCTCACAGTAGTTTGGGGCTTGGAAGGTAAGCTAATATGTAGAGTTAACGGCTCTATAGAAGCGTATAGAGTTAACCATGCTTTTGGCCTTGGTTCTAACAAAATGATAATTTAAAAACTTCTAAGCTAGGATGACTTGGAGTGAGGGAAGAGAAGTTGTTTTTAACCATTCATATAGTTTTATTCCCTGTAGGTAGATCCCCTTTTATATCTTAGTACTCAATCACAAAGAACATGACTGAAATGCAAAATTCATGCAAATGGTTTAAACTTTCATTTGGTCTAAAACCTCACCCTCCCACTGCCTCAATTTAGGGTTTTGTGGCAAGCTCTACCTTACTATATACTTCCTATTACTTCATTACATATAGGTCTAACAAATTTGTAATAAATTAAGATATTGAAAAAAAAGAAAACTGCCAGTGCTGTTAAAATCTCAGTAGCACATTTGAACCCATATAGGTCAACAGGCCTGCCTGAAAATTTTCAGATACAACTGCCTAACTGAAAAAGAGAAAAACTCATGGCTGGTAGAAGATAAAGTATGTAAAGATGAGCCAACTTCTCAAGTAATTAGTATGAAAACAGTGTTAATGCTGTATCAGGCTGAATTAGGATTTTTCACTATTCTATTGTCAGTTAGTGATTAGTTGGAGTCTAAGCCAGGTAAAACAAGATAGGCATTTAATCTATTTTTCTCTCTACTTGTAGCTTAATTACCAAAGTGACTTACCTTTAGGGATCAGATTTGGGCTGTTGTGGATATCCATTTACTTTCACACATGGCTTCAAGCGTACTTACAAAGTACATATTAAGATAATGTAGGAAAAATAATATAGTTAAACTCAGTACAAGATCTTATGGAAGGGGAAGGTGATATTTATTTACCAAATGTTTAAGCAAGTTGTTCGTACACACTCACACCTCAAAGCTACATACTCAAATGAACCAAGATGTTTGTGTCTGCATAGTCTGACCATGATCACTTCTGCATGACACACAAGACAAGGGATGCCAGTTCTTCTTGACTGACAGCAACAAACTGGTCTTTGGACAGATCTTTGGTCTTAACATAAACATCACATTCCTTATCCTTATTGCTGGGAGCAGTATCCTGGGAATAAAGTCCTTCACTATCAATACAGGGTATTCTTTCAAATCTTTGTTCTTCTCTTATTGTGGTGCTAACACACAAAGATTTCCATTTATATTTTATTCATACCAGTCTTGATTTATTTATCCT